>CAVNYN010254380.1:0-15745 GCA_963692815.1 Nyctanthes arbor-tristis | reverse complement strand
ATCATTGGTGTCATTATCATTACTGCTTTCGCCATATTCAACTGCTAACAATTCAGATTCAGATTGTGGGGCTTTCTGTGGAACGAATTCTTCAACATCAAGAAGTCTAGGGTGAAAGTCAGGAGGAAGTTTAGTTCGACGCAGATACCGAAGGTTCTTAGGAAGTTCCAATTTCCTACTTTGAGGTCTTCTGCTATCAGCACGTGCTGCTGATATTGTTCCGCGGGAAACTTTAGTCTGACATTCAAAGATTGGACATGGATACAGGGAATACAGCAAGCTCCCCATCCATCAACGTTCAGCGGCGGAGCTAGACGTTTTAAACGGGTATGCACAATAAAAATTTAAGAAGCTTGTGTGTGCAACACATTTTACTTACAAAGTATCTAGCAAGCAATAGGTAGAAAAGAAAGCAACATCCCAACACTACACTTTCCCATTTCCACTGTCAGTAGCAAAACATAGTTACAAAACTGTAGGACCTTTTTACAAATGCACCCTACACGGTTCCATAATTTCATGACGTTGTAAAATTACATTGTCGTCAATAGTTTCAAAAACATCTTTCTCAATATACACAATCAAAGTACCATTCAACCATTGAATGATAGTGGCAAAGATTCAATTAATTAAAAGGATTAAAAAAAAAAAAAAAAAGGAAAGAAGGTATAGAGGCAGAGACACAGAGTGGGTGGGTGGGAAAATTAGATAGAAATTTGCACAATAAAGAGATTCAGTGATTTAGAACCTCAAAAAAATAGGCCCCCGACATAGCGACAAATAATTACCTTTTATCACGAAACAAAACATATAGAGTGAAAGACACATATATTGAACATAAAATTTAAAAAGCAAAAAAAAAAAAAAGAAAAAAAGGAACATATTCTAAAAGACTACTATATTATCACCTAAACGCATTACAATATCCCAAAAAGTCACCTAAAAACTGCACGTCTTGCATTTTTAGAGGCAAAAACACTAATAAAAGGTCTCCCACCTATATTTGTATTAAAGCTATTTCCTTTTCTTTCTTTTTCCTTTTCTGATATCCGGATTCATATTTTGGAGGCACAACGTATAACTATTTCTAATTCAATTGTCCTACAAGTACCAATAAAAATAATTAAGCAAAAGCAAAGATGACTATAACTATAAGTAACAATATATTTAAGTCCATAAGTTCATATCACTCAACCCTCAAAGTGCAAATGGATTCAAGCGAATAGATCCCAATTTCTTTCTTTTAATCGTAAAAAATGAAAAACACAACCCAAATATAATTCTAGACAGAGGATATGTTCAATAAGCTGCACTTCTGTGCTATAATGGTTGGATTGAAGTGGTGAAAATAGTTCAAATATTCCAGCAAATGAAAAAATTCATAATAATTCAGTACCTATGTTCTTGACCAAATATCATCGAATAATTCGTAAGTTTGCAATGTAAAAATCCCAGCAATGTACACGTTCTCATAAATATCATTTTATTTAAAAGATTGGATTCCTTTATGCCTAACTACTAGTTCATCATGTATGCCTAATTCCTCTTGAAAAATAGGCTAATTCATAGAAAAGATAAATAGACTAATTCGAAAAAGCACAAAACAAGTAAATGTGATCTCATAAGCAATTTCCAAAAGCCAATTGGGAATTAGGAACTTAGGCATCAGGATTAGCTTACCGGAGGCTTTGGCTGCTGCGCTGCGCGAGTGACTGCAGACCAGCGACCAAATGGGAGACTCGACCGACGAGACGACGACGTGAGGCAGATCGACCGGACGGCTACTGAGAGCCGAACGAATTCGAGGCTTTGCTTCGACTCCTATTCCCAGTCAGTCAGACCTTTAACGTAGTCTGATTTTGTTTTTTTGTTTTCATTTATATAATAATAATAATTATAATAATAATAATAATATATATAATATAATTATATTTTTTGAACGGAAATATTTTTGTTTTTAATTTTATTTGATTCTCTTTATAATTTCACATATCACTAATTTGATTACTGTTCATTTATAACCACAAATTTCAATTTTTTATTAAATCTACCACACTTATTTCACCGTATTATAATTTCTCATTACAAATTAATGTCAATTATGAGAATCAAACAACCACTTAACGTTGTCTGATTTTTTTTGTTTTGTTTTTATTTTTTTATATATCATTTTTCTTTAATTAAACCCTTAGTTTGTTTGGGAATTGGGATGGGTAGGCCGATTTTAGGGCCTAATTTTGGGCCCTTTCTTATTTTTCTTTATGTTTCTTTTTCTTTTTTTTAATTATTTCGTTTTTGTCTTCTCATTTTTCATTTTTCATGTTCCACCAACCATATTTCTCCATATTTCACTTAGTTTGTAATGTTTTTATAATAATTTTTTTAACAAAATGTGCTACATGTTAAATAATTTATATTATGGGTGTAATATTATTTACTATGTAAATAACAATCTATGTTATCTATATATTAATTAAATGAAAAGTGCTTGCGATATAATTTTATCACAATTTTCCGTCACTTTTCTTAAAAGTAGGGATAATTTGGTCTTTTACTTTTAAATGCGGTAATCGGTGAGGTAAATTCTTTGTATATCTGATTTTTTTTTTAATTTCTACTCGAGTTATCTTTAAAATTTTTGAGTTATATTATCTTCAAAATTTTATCTTATCCTTATTATTCTATCTTTGAGTTATCTTTTTAAATTTTCATTTCATTCCTATGAAAATTCAGATATATCACAATAATCTCCTCCGTGATTTCGAACAAATTATTCCTAAATTTTTTCTTCTTTATTCAAGGGTTTGATAGCTGATTAAGATATCATACCACACGGGTCTTGTGTACACAAACTAAGTTAATAATTGATATTTATGAACTGATTATTTATATCATATGAAAAAATTAGGATGAAATATATAACTATATTAAACAAATATATAATAACACTATAATATCAAGTTTCTCACATTTTTTTGTGTGTTGGCATCTAATTTATCAAATCCTTACAATAAGTTAGATTATTTTGAACTATTCTTCTCGTGCATCGCGCGGGTGAAAAACTAGTTTGAGTTACATGGTTAGTTACGTGTATAATAAGGCTTGTTACATGCGTAGCAAATTATGTTATCTGTGAACAATATATGTTATCAAATGATGTGTTATTTGTGAAACAATGTTTGATATATGTGACAATCTATGTTATGCATGTTACACATTTTGTTGTGTAGGGAACAAGTTATATTATATGTGTAACAAGTTATGTTATGTGTGTATCAAGCTATGTTATTTATGTAACAATCTATGTTATTAAACATTTTGTGTTATGAGCATCACAATGTGTGCTATGTGTGTTTCAATATATGTTATATGTCAGGTTCGTTACATGTGTAATAAGGTGTTAAATGTGTAACAAGCTACGTTATGTATGTAACTATTTATGCTATTATTAGTTTGACAAAATATGTTATCTGTATAGTAAGTTATATTATGTGTAAAAAAAGACGTGTTATGCGTACAGCAACCTATGTTACATATTAACAATTTATGTTATATGAGTTAAAAAGTGTAACATACTCCAGTTCTCAACTTTTTTTTGGTTAATTTTTCAAGGTTATGTGTAACAATGTTCGCTGTGTGTTTAATAATATTTGTTACTTGTGTAACAATATTTGTTCTATTTGTAACATTTTATATTATATGAATTACATTGTGTAACACACAATGTTATACGAATTTAAGATATTGTAATGTCCTTTATTATATGAATTAAAATGAATAACAATTTGTATTTTATGAATTTAAAAGAAAAAGAAATGAAAAGAAAAAATGTAAGAGAGAGAGAGAGAGAAGGGAGAAGAGATAAGAAAGAAAAATGGAAATCGGAAAAGAAACAATAAAGGAAAAAAACCAAATAGAAAAGTAGATATAAGAAAATAAATTTAAAAAAATACCGGCGAGCCGTGGGTGGAGGTTTTAGGGGGAAAAGGAGGGGTGGAGGTATTAAAAAAAATTTCTTAAAAAGAAAAAAAATAAAAATGTTAAAAAAATAAAAATAGCCTATCGTTTTATGTCTGTAATATAATATATTACAAAGTATTTTTTAAATTTATAAAGTTTAACATGTTATAAATTAGAAGAAAAAAACAGAAAATAAAGAGAAAAGTTGGAGAGAAAACTCATGAATTGTATATCTCATTCACAACACAGGATGTCTATTTATACACATACAAGTGTGTTGTCTAAAAAAGACTTAGAGCACAAGTCAAGTAACTTGGAGTGGTGGCTAAAGGTTTAATAGGTATAATAGTCATTCACTAAATATAATAATTATTTACAACACTCACCCTTGAATGACTATTCTACATAATAATTGTCTCATCAAAAGCTTTGTTTGGGAAAAATCTACCAAACTCAGGAAAAAGAATACAATTAATTCTGATCAACTTTTGAGTGTCTAAGTGCTACTTCATTAAAACCTTACCAGAAAAACCCAGTGGGACAAAAACTGAAGAAAGGAAAAAGAGTACAACTACTCCCCTTGATTTCGGTTACAATGGTTCTTGTGTTCAACTATCCATATCTCTCCAATATCTTCAATATTTTGAAATATATTCTACTTCAGGCAGTGTCAACTCTTCAGGAGTTTTATATTGACGGTCAGTATCATATATGTCATAGACATTTATTACATAAAGAATATGCCTCGTAAAACGTTACAAGGAAAAAACTCAGTGGAAAAAAATCCAAGTGTAGGAAAAAGAGTACATTATTCTTTAGATACGTTATCGATGTTGTCTTGTAAAAAACCTTACTAGGAAAACCCATTGGGACAAAACCTTAGTCAAGGAAAAAAGAGTACAACACGGACCTTCCTCATATTAATTGGAAATATACACAAAAACTTTTAGCTCTTTATATACTTTATTTAGGTATATCAAATCTAATGATATATTTTTAAATATTGCCAGTCAAATGAAACTTCAAGTTTCAATAACATCCACCACATATTTAATGCTCTTTAACATAATTATTGATTGTCATATTATTGACATTGTGACAATCTACATGATTGTCTTTTTATCTTGGCTAATATTCAATGTCAACAATTTTGATGAAATTGATTCATCATCCTTGCTATTTATTGAGCTCATGAGCATGTGTAGTCGACTATTATTTATTGTCAATTTCATCTGATCTCAGTATAGGCATAACTTATCGAGATCTCTTTATTTCAGTAATTTCAGGTACTTGAGCCTCTTTAGGCACTTTTTAATTAGTTATGTATGCATACTCTTCTAGAGTATATATGTATACATCAATATAAGACCATCACAAATATATGCTCCATGTTCTTTTATGGATATTTATTTTGGAATCGATCACCTCATGCTTCAAGCATGTCATTAATATCTCAAATCATCTTATAAGATTTTATATTCATCTAAGATGGAGCATTTAACATAGTATATCTATTGGTAACTATGCAGTCACTAATCTGAAATGCATACTATTACAAACTTCAAGTTTACATTATACATATGAGGATTACAATTACGCATTTCATATACATGTTACCAACTATCAATTCTTCCTCCTAATACTGAGAAAACTGTTCAATTTAAGAAATAATCAGAAAAATATGATACAATATATCATCCTTCATATATGAAGTATACAAATAAGAATTCAAATCCATCATATATTATTAGCATTACAATAATATCCATTTTAATACGTGTGGTGGAGCGACTATATATATCGCACTTATCAACTTTAGATGGAAGTTTATAACTATAAACTAAATATAGAGGATATCATATATTCTATTGGTATGTTATAAGAATATTGTTGTAAGTGAAAGATCAAAATTAGTAAATAAATTGAGGCGTAAAATATTATTTTCCTAACCATAGGCAATTAATATCTCAATCAATATGTAAATAACTAATAATTTTTAGGATAAAATTCATTAACAAGATATATATCTTTTATGATATCTGAAACTTTTGCTCATAATCAATCAATTGAGTAAATATTCTCTCAAATTTTTGGTCTAGAGTTTGACATGTGACCTCTAGTGGATCCAAATTCATATAATATCTAAAAGGTCCGCATGGAGGGTGAGTAGGCCTACACGGTTCACTCTGAATATTTTCCAGATATATTTAGAGCTCAGATCCAAATAGCCAGTAATTATTAATAATCAAATTGCCTAAGAACTTGCAGCACATGAGAATTCTTTTAAATTGAAGAACTTTCTATTCTTCACATGATTCTCGATAGTTCTTATCATCAACAAACAAGATGGTATGACCGGCCATGCCAAATAATAAAATTTCCATAATATTGAACTTATAGTTCAATATAACAAGTAATGTATTTACACAACACAACCAAAACATTTTAAGAAAGAGACATCAAATTCTCAACCAAAGACATGTCGCAAAGGAGAATACTGACGATAGATGATTGGCTTTATACGAACCATCACTACAGCATGTAATGCGGCATGATCCCAAATAGAAGTTGAGAGTTTTATTTTTATAAACAATGGTCTGGCAATTAATTGAAGACATTTAATAAATAGTTATGTTAAACCATTCTGAGTGTAGATATGAGCAACTAAATATTCAAATTCAATCTCAATTCTAATTGCCATGCAATAATCGTCGAATGTTTGAGATCAAAACTTACTAGCATTTTCATGAAGAATCTTCTTGATTGAGGAATTAGGCTTTTTAGTTTTATTCCATGAGCAAATAGTCTAGCAGAACACTGCATTTCTAGTAGAAAGTAAGCGAACACGGAACCATCTAGTTGAAACATCGATCAATACTATAAATTAATAAATGGTCTGCATAGTGGGTATATTAGCCCATATATATCTCCATGAATTCTTTCCAAGAAAATTGAAGATTCAGTGTTAACCTTCATACTAGAAGATTTGATGACTAACTTGTCTTGCTCACAAGTAGCACATGAAATTTTTCTTTATCTATTTTCAGCCAGATACAAATGAATTTATACAAAAATGTTATTATCTTTTTATACTATCTCAATGTAGTATCGATTGGATATCTTAAAATCAGTAAATTTCTCTTGAATTTGCTGAAGTAAAGTTCATCGTCAATATACAATTTAGTATTATTTGTCAAAATAATACAAGCTCTTCTGGAGTTTTTGATGATGTTCGATGCACTTGATATAGTATTAACATTATTTTCAGCTAATGTTAATTTCATAGTATACATAGTTGCACTGACATCAAATTACCAATATTTCCTTTTAAGTCAGCAAAGAAGTTGGAGACATTAAAATGAGTTACTACTTTACCATCATAATCAAAGAAATTAGTCTCCATTTTCCTTTTCCCTTAGTTGACTACTAGTTAGAGATCCACGAAGTATTTTTCCGTATGACAGGTACGTGCTTAATCGCTTTCATGTTCCACTTTATATGACCTATCATTATTGGATGCTTTTATGCATCAACTATTAAAGTTTTATTCATGAGTTTTTCCACATCTTCACTCATGGTTCACAAGGAGATGTTGCATTTACTTCAAGCAATGTAGTGAAACCAATAGGGCGTAACTCATGATTTTTCATATATCATATGGATCTTTGATGGTAAGGTACTCAACTTTCAAGTTATCATGGAGATGATAACGAAGGAAACTATGTGCTTTACTATCATTAGATGTATTTCCTTCTTTTAATGTCTTACCCAAGCTACTTGAGATCAGATGCACTATAGCATCAATGACCCATGACAAATAATTTCTTGCCAATATGTCACGTATAACTAATTGAAATTTGGTGATATTGGTCATTTGTGTAACTTTATGATATGTAAAGTTATAAATTCAATGTCAATAGAACATGAATATTTATATTTTTTTCAGGGAGTATTATTTCAGATATCACAAATATCTATAGTCATCAAGACATATACTACTTCAAGAGCATAGTAAATTATACTTTTGAATTACCAAATAAATTAGATCCTTAGATCCAATATAAATTGCTCTTTAAGAGCATCTATCATTCTTCAGAATATTACAATTAGTCATGCTACTTCAGGAGTAACAACTTATTTGATCTAGCTAAAATAATCAACTAAAAGTAAATAATACAATAACAAATAAATAATGTATATAAGGAATACGAAAAAGAAATAATTACTTCATTACAAGCAATATGAAATATTCTTCAGGAATATTTGTTTACTGTATTTTTCTTGAAAAAAATACATATATAAATCTCATATATCGTGCTCTTTAGGAGCACATCATATTTAATTAGAATTTGACGAGACCATATTGTGTTCTTCAGGAATCACAACGTATTAATATTAATAATTTTAAGGACTATTCAAAATTGCATAATCGTGTTTCTTGAGGGATTACGATAAATATTATATGGCTTTTCTAAAGTCAATCATATTCTTTTGGAATATATGATGTAATTGGTGATTTTTGAGGAACCACAAGAATAATATATGCCAAGATTCTTCAGGAGTCAATCATATTCTTCTAGAATATATGGAGCATAAATTGTGATTATTCATCAATCTCAAAAGATAATATCTATATCACAGTAATCTTCAAAATTATTGATACACTTTGAAGGATCATATTTCTTTAAGAAACTACGATTCATAATGTATATATCTCAGGGCTTTTTTGGAGCCAATCATATATTCTTTAAGAATATAAAACATAATATTGATTATCAAATTCAAGCAATTGTTTACAAGCATCACAACGAAGTGCTTTGAGAAGACTAGACCCAATTAGACATAAAACCAGTGGAACCAACCTTGACATATAATTCAAAATTGGCATGTCGTTATGCATTGAGCAACGAAAAAATGATTCAACAAATGGATAAATAAAATAAACAAGATGGCTTGGATTTTCTCAATTGAAAGAAATTAAACAGCCGTGTATCATGACAAGTGGTTGTAAAAGAATTTTCTATATTCAAAACAATGAATGAACAAAGTAAAACTTTTAGATCACGTATAAAGGGAAAAAAATTTCGAGCTTCTCATGCTAATAACGTGTCTAGAAGAAAAGAATAGAAAATCGAAAGAAAAGTTGAAAAGAAAACTCATGAATTGTATACCTCATTTATAACAAAGGATGTCTATTTATACACATACATGTGTGTTGTCTAAGAAATACTTGGAGCACAAGTCAAGTAACTTAGAGTGGTGGTTAAAAAAACTAATGGTGGTAAGGTTTAAGGGGTATAATAGTCATTCACTAAATACAATAATTATTTACAACATAATAAGTATATATAGGATTTTCTTAAAAAACCAAGGTAAATGTAAAAAAAAAAGAAAAAAAGAAAGGCTTTTACTGTATGAGGTCTTCCATAACAATTAAATTTAGAGGAAATTAGATATCCTAACCTTTTTTAAGTGTTCCACTTCTTGTTTGTTTATCTTTATTTTTTCTATTTATAAACTCACCTACTATTGATTTGACAACTACTCAACAGTCACCATATATTTTAAATTTTAATTAAATCTCCACCACTCATTTTCACTCTTTATAAATTCATTTTATAAATTCACTTTATAAACTTAACCAAACATGCCCTTAATTTGCACCTTTGTTTGAAATTAATTATAAATATACCCCTATCCATTGAAAATCGACCGCCCATTTTTATTTTTTATTATTTTTATAATAATAAAATTATTATTATTTTTTATTATTTTAGTAATATTAGTTTATCTTTTATATATATATATATATCCTAATTCATGTGTGGATAAATTTGTATCAAAACCTAACCACCACCCCCAATATTCTTCATCACCATTCCACCCATTCGCCACCGCCCGCCACCATCGCCACTGCCACCGCCATTGCTACCAACCGCCAATCGCCACCGCCACAACAACTAACCCTATAGCTTACATCTATTCACCACAAGCACCACCACCACCATAACCATCCACCATGTTCACCAAACCTCAACTGCCGCCACCACAGTGAATAACTGCAGTCGCTTGCAACCAGATGCTGGTAGCGCTGACATTGCTTTTTGCCAATGGAACGTTCTCGTGACAGTTCTGAATTCGCCATTTTCATTTTTTAGTTTTTTATTTCTTTTATGATTTCTCTAAAATTTCTCGGTGGAAAGAATCTGCATCCCTTTTTTTTTAAATTTTTATTTGTTGTATTTTTTGAAATCTCAATTACTAGTGAAACTAATCTCCATGTGTTACTATGTGCGGCCCGATTGTTGTGCTTTTTTTTTTTTTTGTTATATTATTTTCCGTTGATGATTGCGTTTTTCTTCTTTGGTTTCCGTTATCCAATGTTCTTTGTTTTTACTCTGGCATCGTTGTTTGGTTTCTGTTATCTCTTTGTTTTTACTTTGGCATCGTTGCTATGAATAGGTTTCCGTTATCCAATGTTCTTTGTTTTTACTTTGGCATTGTTGCTATGAATAGATTGTTTTGTTACCATGATTATGTACATTTTTTCACTCGAAAATCATTGTTTACATGTTTTCCACGGTTTTGTTACTTTTATTACTATGCATAAATAGTTTTGTTACCATGATAACATGGTTTTTCCCTTGATTTTGGGTAACACTATTTTTAATGTGACCCCCCTTTTTTTTACTAAGTGGTGGTGGTGCAGGCAATAGGCGAGGTCGAAGCTTACCGGGTGTATTTGTTAATGTGATATTTTCCCATTTCATGGGTTTTTTTTGGGGGGGTGGGGGTGGGGGTGGGGGTGGGGGTGGGGGGGTTTGTTACCATGTTAACACGTTTAATGGGTTTCTGGGTGTTTTTATTACTATATTAACATCGTTTGGTAGTTTTGTTATTAGTTAACATGATATCTTTTTAGATTGTTAACTGTGCATTTTATTTCTTAACACGAGTTTTTAGGTGTTATTCGTTTATCCTAGTTGTTCGGTGTTATTTATTAATATTTGGATTTTCCTTTTGCTTTGTGGATTTTCAATTTTTTGTTACTATGATATTCTTATGTTTTTTTCCCATGGTTTTTGTGTGTTTTATGGCTGTTATCATTCTTTCACGCCGGATACTATTCTAGGAGAAGTTCGAATCCGTTCCGTTCGGATATTGATTGGTCTTGGTGTGACATGGTTTACGCGTCATAGGCTCCATTAGCTAAACCCTTTCTTACCCTGCTTTTTGACTCGTATTTTGTTCGTACAAAATCAACGAAGGCCTTCTCAACATATGTTGCAACGTCTTCAATAGCATGTTCTTACTTTGTTTTTCCCTTAAACAAATGAAGGCTTGGTAGCTATACTTTGACTGACGGTGGCTCCATACGAGATACATATACTATATTGGATAAAGACAAGAAGAGAACTTCCTATCTGAAGTTCGTCGAGGAATGAGACTGAGACAGGGAAGAAAGGAGAGGGTTTTTTTTCCCTACTAGGGCTCTCGAGCGCCGAGGGGCTATACGCCGTAGAGAATGGCTGTTTCCTAAATTACTCAAGTATGGCTTTGGTTAAGTAAATTGACTCCCATCTTTCCCAGTAGTGAAGGTAGGCATAGTCCACGTAACCTCTTTAAAGCTTTTCGTGCCTCACTTCACTGGTGCTCTTCACCAAATCTTTTTTGAAGCAACAAGAATTCAAGGCTTCCGAGCGGTTAAGAGTTGCCCTTAAGAAAGAAAGAATAGAGCAATAGACTCTGTTGGTTCTTTTTCCTAACTTTATTAGTCTAGACTGAATTGAAGCTCCACCGTAGACCTAAAAGCGTAGGGAGAGAGCATTGCTGAGTATCTAGTCTGTAGAGTTTTTCTTTCCCTGCCTTCGTGAAGTAAGCCTGGGTAGGCGAGCAAACAAGAAGGCAGTTAAGGTAATGAGTTGTTCTCTACGGCGTTAGCCCCTCAGCAACCGATCTTGATCATGCCACTTCGACCTTCACCACCTTCTGTCTCATTGATCTCTTTGAAAGGTCGTCTTTCCGTCATTTGGACCATTTGGTGTTTGAGCGCGAATACTATCTCTTCTCCACTTTGGCTCTGCTGGACAAGAGTCGTTACAGCCTCTATTCCTTGGGTTTTTCTGGGTTTACTAAAACAGGAGGTACTTTGCGAAAGACTATTGACTAACCTGTCGAGCTGATCTGACACCAAGTGGGCCGCACCTCTGAGGACTAATATGAAAGAGAACAGTCTTCCTTTTTGCTCTATGTTTCAGAATGGCCTTCTTTTTTGTTAAAATTTACAAAAAATTTCATGTTAGTATCATGTATGCTTGTGCTTGTTCAATGTGTTTCTAACTGCTGTGTAGTAGGGACCTGAATCTGCAACCTCATGGAGGTGCTTTTCCTAATAAGCTGTTATACCTTTGAAGTGCAATTATCAAGTAAATAGCCAGAGAATGAAATACCTTATTTTCCAACTACAAAAAACTCGATTTTTATACGGAAATGTCTTTCTAACTGGGATATCCTTATGCAAGGCTCGCTTTCTGGTCTTACCCTTCAGGGCAGCTGCTCTCGGGCAAACTTTTTGGAGTTCGCCCTCGGTTGTCCCTAGAGTAAGAAGGAAATTTGCCAATGGAATATATTCCAATCAGCTTACTTCTTTAAATCTTTCTCTATCGCTCGGATCTAATACCCATTAGCTCCTTCGCGTGGCCTCTTCTCACTCTATATTGACCATCTAACTTCTTTTTAAAAGAGAACAATGACGGTTCCTTCAACTTCTGCAAGTGGATTAAGGTCAGGCAACATAGAATGCCAAGTTAGAAGCTCGAATGAACATGGCTTTTTATTTACTATTTATTTTATATAGGTGGGCCCTTCTTTACCCTGGTCACTGGTAAAAGCCATGGGTTCGAGCGATAGAAAAGGCGTAAAAAGACTACAATTGAAGAAGTAGCTCCCTATTTGGGAACGAAGGAAGTCTTGGGTAAGGCTTCCTAGTGTAATCTTCATATTTCCGTTTCTGCGCCTGTTTATTCGACTAGTTTTTTCTTAATCTTAAGATGCAGCAGATGGGGATGATGTGGTGGATTCGCATATAGCTGCTGACTGTGGCTTCTCCTTGATTTTGATGGAGCCTTAAACCCGGTTAGCAGAAGAAGGATTCCATCACCACCCAGCGCCTAAAACCAGTACATCAAACTACCCACGGCTAACAACAACCCGGTTCGAAAAGACCTTTGAACTTACAACAACTTCGATTCTTTCTTTTCTTTAGAGTACTATTCATTTTCTGATTTAGAAGATTTTTTAGATTCTGCATGTGCAGATTCGGCGTCAGCCTAGGCTTCTTTATACCTTGGATTTGGTACTAAAGCCTATGCTTGGGGAACATGCTCAAGCCCCATAGCTTAAGGTCTTGATGTGCTTTTTTGTTATTGTTACCAACTTTTTTTACAATGTCTTCGGATTTTTCTTTTTTTCTTTTTTTTTTTTTTCAAATTATTGCTAGCTTTTTCCTTTAGTCGGTGCCTAACGGTAGAGGCCTTTGATGGTTTTTGTTAGCATTTTTTGGGGGATGTGTGGTATTTTTTCTTTTTTCTTTTTAATTAATAGTAGCACATTGTTTCCGTGTTCTTTGAGTCATTTTACTATGTAACATGTAATTGTTACCATAATTATAGTATTTTCTTTAGCGAAAGAACATTGTTAACATATTTTCCCTTGATTTGTTACCATAATGTTTTTGTGGTGGTTTTAATGGTAACATTGTTTTCCTGGTGACAAAAATTAGACCTTTTTTAAAATTTTTCCCTAATTTTGTTAACAAGATTTTTCATCATTTTTCCACTTTTTTTTTAAAACTAAGTGCTGGTAGCGGAAGCCAGACTTTGGTGGTTAGTTGTGGTGGTGACGGTGGCGGCATTGGAGACTTGGTGGCAGTGCGACTATTTATTATTATTGCAATAATAATAATAATAATAATAATAATAATAATTATTATTACTATTGAATTTAATAGAAACTGGTTTAGGGTAGGTTTACAATAAGAAAGGGTATTTTAACAATTAGTTTCATAAATAATAGTTTCATAAATAAGGTATTTTTTAAAGCCTATCAATAATAGTGGTTTTTAGCAAAATTTAAGCCCCTTATTTTTATGGGCCTGAGGCGACGCCTCTTTATAGGGCCGACCTTGACCTAATGATTGATGATTCAAATTTGAAGTTACGAAAATTTGAGATATAAAGACAAATAGGTACCCAGTTAAAGCTATTTGTCAATTTAGACCCACGGTTAGACAGGGTCGCAAAAATAGGTATATAAATTATTATATTTTGTCACTAACTTTCAAAAATAAATTTATTATTAACAGTTTAATATTTTTTTTGATACATTAACAATTCAATTTTAACTATGATGAATTTTTTTTTTATCATTAATTGTGACCAATTTTAATATTAAAAGATAATAATACTAACATTTTTAAACAACTAGAGTAACAACGCGAAGTAACAAACTCCATTCACCACCACTTTGTCACCGTCCGTCACACCATCGCATATTTATTTCACCATATATTTCAACAAATCTCATGACATATATCCATATAATGAAAATCTTCACCCACTTTTCATAAGAGCATTGTGCTCGCATTAAAATGAACACCCCTCATAGTGAGGTAGACCCAACTATATGTGAGGCCACTCCCATGTGAGGAGGTGTTCATTCTTGCACAGTGAGGTGAAAAAATTCAGTAACAAGGGTTGCAGTAGCTTGTGCTTCTACTAAATTCACTTTCATTTAAATGCAAAACCACAAACCCCATGCCAATTCAAGCTCAAGTCACAATACTTAACCCGGGAAGGAAGTGATAACATGCCATCAATAGGATAAAGGGTCGTCCCACTTAAGTTTCTCTTGACAGATAAAACTAATCCCTGGAAACTTCTAAAATTGTTACATTTGTGATCTGCCTATTCAGACATCTCTATTTTGACAAGAGGGCAGCATTCCAATGGATTGCAGTGTTAAAGAAGCCATGCAGAAAAAGATAATTTTATAGAATTCCAATTCAGGTGATGGGTACCAATTCGAACGTTTTCCAACATATTAAACCCAGATAACTTGGGTGGCTTGAGCTTTCAAGATTTAAGTGATGATTCAAAGACTTATTTCAGCTTGTTTAGTAATCTTGCCCAAGACTCCTTTGATTGACTTGCACAGACATCAGATCTTATGTTTCTTAGATCTCATATACATAACAAGCACAAATGCAGCAAACGATTACCAGAATAATAATAGGAAAAACAAAAATACATTAGAAAAGAATATTAGTATAGTGGACCAGATCAAGGGCTGGTATGTGAATGTATCTTCTGCAAGCAACAGAAGTCAAAAAGTTCTAGTAAAATAATCCTCAATAGCATTTGAAGAAACAGAAAAAAGGGACTGACATTTGGTAGGGATCATTCCCATACAAGCAACATACTACTATTTTATGTTCACAGAGAACAAAAACTGATTTTAAGTCTCCCAAGATATTTCACCAGGGGCAAACTCGCTCAACAATTTATGAAATGGCAACAGTAAAACTATTCCCAAAGAAATCATGGAAACAACGAGAAAGCAAGATCTACGTTGAATTTACCAGGAAATATGAATAGAACCAATGTGACAAGTTCCTGAGGATATCGTTTCTTACCTAGAGCTTGAAAACCAAGAAGAACAAGTCGCAATTAAAAACATTAATATCACACCATAGTTCACCAAGCTATCTAATTCCTTCATTTCCATT
>CAVNYN010254340.1:0-39565 GCA_963692815.1 Nyctanthes arbor-tristis | reverse complement strand
CAAAATCTGTGCATAGCAATAAAGCATATGCAAAAGTCTCGTCTCGTCTCGTTTCAAGCATAAAGCAATTAAGCTCATGCAAATAACATATAAGAACACAAGTCACATATCCATATGCAATCTATAGAACAATCAATTAATATTAGCGCTATTTTTGAGAAAATATCTTAGAAAAGAGTCTACCTCAATTTCCTCCAAGTCAAGCTAATAGGCAGGTCTTACTCACTTATTCTTCACTTCTCGCGTATAAAAGAATATGAAACTCAAATTAGGATTTTTGTTAAAATGAGTTATTTTATAAAATAAATTATTTATAATAAAATAATTGTATAAAATGCTTAAAGTGTTGTGCCTAATGTGACTAATGCCCAAAAGTTAGGGAAAACTAGAAAATCAAGGATTAACTAAAATTTGAGTATAAAATATATGACTTTAATTAAACTAATTTAGAAATCCTCAAAATTCAATAAATCTAAAAAAATTATAATTTAAATAATTAAAGTCATTAAATCTCATAAAATGGGGCTTAAATTAAAATACGTATAAACCAATTTACGGGTTAAATCAAATAAGGTTAAATATAAACTAGAATTAAAATCTTATAAACCTTTAAAACTAACTTGAAAGAATCCTTAAAATAAAGGACTAAAATAACTGAAAATAAAATTTTATAGGCTAAAATAAATAAAGCATAAGTTTTTGGGCCTATCCGAAAGGGACTGAAAGTTTGAGGGCCAAAAGTGACGAAATCAGAAGATTCAGGCTCATTTAAACTAAACACAAGGTTCAGGACTAAAATAACATAAGATACAATTTTAGGGTTAAAATGTAACAAATCAAAACATTGGGGGGCTGAATTTAAAAATGTCAAAATATATAATATTTGCCCCCAACTCCCTCTGCCATTCGAAGAAGCAGAGAGCACAAAAGAGGGGAGGGGCTGCCGGACTTCGCCTCTGACGCCGGCGAAGCCGCGCCGGGCACGGCGCTCGGCCTCCAACGCGACGCCCATGGCTGCGAGGGGCAATTTTGGGGCGCAAGCGTGGCGGATCCGGGCTAGCAATGGGAGTCGCTCGGTCGAACCCGCCTCCTAAATCTGAAAAATTTCTGGGTTGTGTTGCCTATAAATGAATATAGATGCTTGGGTTAGGTTCCTAGATGCGTGGTGAGTTGAAAGAGTGGAGTTTTGGGTGAAAATGGTGGTGGTGTTGGTTGTGGCGTAGGCGGCAGTGGTGGCGGTGACGGCGTGCGGCGGTGGCACACGGTGGTGGAGTGGCATTGGTTCCACCTTTCTTTTGCCTACTTGTTTTATGCTTCAAACCATAAAATTTTGTGAAATGTGGGTGTGTGTGCTAGAAGACGGTGGCGTTTGGTGGTGGTTGAGGCGGTGCTCGGTGGTGGTGATGGTAGTGGCAGTGCACGGCGGGGTGTCTTTGGCTTCATTTCCTTTTCTTGCCTACAATTTTATCAATAATGTGTACTAATTGCAGACTTGTGAAGTGTGTTGTTGGCCAGAGGAGAGGCAGTTTGTGTTTGTGTATATTGTGTATGTATCTACTCTTGTAAATGACAATGTGTGTGTGTGTGTGTGAATATGTATTGAGATGTGTAGGTGATTTGCTGAATGTATGAAGGTTGTTGAAGTGAAAATGGTGGTGTGTGTGCTTGCAAAATTTCCTTAAGACAGAGAGTTGGAGAAGAGGGGGAAAGGGAGGATGGTGAGAGGCAGAGAAGAGGGAGGAAGGAGAACCTTGGCTACTGGATCTGATTTGGGTGAAAATTAGTAGGTTGGGAAGACTAAATAGATACTTAATTTTGGCATAGGGCTTAAATGGGTAAGAGGGTAGAATACGAGGCTACCAAAAGGAGTAATTTATTTTAAATTCTTGGGTTTAACTTGGGCTATAGGAGAAAGAAAAATAAGTTGGGCCAATTGGGTGGATATGAGCCAGGTTATTAGGGCCAAACATTGGGTTACAAACTTTAGATTACACTAATATACACATTTGGGTTAATTCTTGTAGTTGTTGGATCAAATTTTGGGAGGCAATATGAATTTAAATTTGGTATTCAGTTAATGATTGGAATAATCAGTTTAAATCTAAATTACTTAAATCATGATTGTTAGTATAAGTTTGGTTCATTAGTTTTCAAAATTACCTCTTTACAATACCTTTTACGTTTTAAAAAAAAAGAAATTTTATAGTTACGACTAGACGATCTCGACAATGAAGTTTGACTACTCAAAATTTATTTTAGACACGTCATAGTAACACGTATATTAAAATTATTTTTTTTTATGGAAAAATTTTTCGGTCGCTACAGTGTAGATTAAAATTTGCATCGTAACATTCTTTTTGTTGGTTAAATTAAGAGAAAAAATGAAGGTCTATGGTGGTAGCCAAGGGGGAGGCCCAATTTATATGGGCCCAATCCCATAGCCCATCACTAAGCTTCTTGGGGGTGCATAGGTGAAGCCCCCACAATATAGACATGTTCCTACAAATCATGCTTGCTTCTTGCCAATTTCGAGCCCCCATATGTGCTAGCTTTATTAACGGATGTGACATCTCATTTATGTCACTTTTTTAGAAGCATGCTCCATCTGAATCAAGGCCCCTTTTGTAAATCTGTCCTCACATTGACTTGTCATATCATTTCAAGAGCAGACTGCATCAATGGCAAGACAGTTGATTCTTTGCAAAGGGAGTGGATTCTTTGTAGATGGAATCAATTCTCTGTAGATTTTGGGACACATAATCTCGCTTTTTCAGTTGACATGACTCATTGTACATATTTTTGGAAAATCAAAGACATTCAAAGACCATAATCTACACCGTCCAAGAGATGGGGTACCCCAACCGTTGGATTATGAGACATTTAAAAGATCGGAAGAGCGTCCCACGGCATGTCTATAAATAGCTAAGCATTAGAAGAAATGTACACAACTTGTCAGCAAATCCTAAAATATTACAGTTCAAGTGAAATAAACAATGGCGTCTTGCGCTCATGGTCCAAGTTACTCACACGAAGAAGATATGCATCTTGTTCACATTTTGCTTGATGTTATTCAAAATCCAATTGTTGGCATAAATTGGTCAAAGAACATGCTCTTGAATCGAGTTATAGATGACTGCAATAGTAAACTTCCACCATCCATCACCCAGCAACGTAGTATGAAATCACTTGATAAGCGAATGCAAATGATTAAATTTGCAATCAGTAAATTGAGGGGATGTCTTGGCCAAGTTGGAGTCAGACGTGTGCTCTTCCGATCTCGCTCATCTAAGTGGTGCTTTCGAGCATGACATTGTAAATGCTAAAGTTTAGTACTAGTATTATATTGTACACTACAAAACTTAAACTAACACATCATCAAACCTTGATCACAGTATTGAAGAGCGAAAGAAATGGTGGAGCATCAAGAGCCAAAATTTGCAAATTGTTGGAACTTTGGTTATGTCTGTCCTCTAATGAAAGACGTAGAGAAATTTACCAATGATGAAAACCTAGTAATGACATTTGTCTAGCATTAGAGGGGCAACAATAGTTCCACTGAGCCTGATTCTTCCGGTCAGGATGACTACACGTCCTCACCTACGTAGCAAGAAATACTGCCATTCAATTTGAACCTTGATGATGACAATTACGGGAGCCCTTCAACTCTGTGTCCAATTAGAACTAAAAAGTCTAAATTTAAGAGGAAAAATGAGGATGATTCCTCAAAGATTATTGAAGTGATTGAAAAAGAAAATTGCAAATTTGGAGAATATTTGCATAAAGACAGTGATGATAGGCAAAAATTGTATGACTTCAAAGTGAGAAAACTCAATTTTGCAGAGGAACAAGAGGAGAACAAGATTTTATTCATTGATTTGAATACAGTAGCAAACCCCCATATGCGCTAATTCTTGGATGAGAAACATATTACTCAAAAGAGACGCAAACGTCAAGGTGAAGGGTCTCAGAATAGACCAAGATCCTTTAGTCAGTTCTTTGGGGGATCTTAGAGGAGCATCAAGTCATCTGCCAATTATTGAAATTTGTGGTCTTTGTTTACCAAGTAGTATCAATTTTCTAGTGTGTTTTTTAAGTTTTTCATAGACTTACTAGGCTTGTTATTTGTATTATTGGCTTGCTTGCTTACATTGTAGCACTTAAATTGTTTGGTTTGTCATGGTTGGTAAAAAATTTTACTTGTTATTTGTTAAGTTTTTCGTGTTTGCATCATTCCTATTTGCAATAAAATTCCACTTGTTCTAAGTTTTAAATTACAATAATGATATTTAATAAAAATTATAAAAGATATAATATTTGAATTACAAAAAATAAATTAACAGTATTAATAAAAACACAAACCCAAAATTGGAACAATTAAGTGTTAAAAAAATTAATTCATGAATGGCATTTTCATAATTAGATTGGTGGCAATTTCGTAAATACAAGATGGCGTTTTCATAATTAATTCCCTATCTCCAAATATGGAGGAAGTAAATAGTGTTCCTCAAAAGTTGGAGGAACACTATTCATCACCTCTAAATTTGAGGATTGAGATGGGGAATGATTGGAGTAAAACTATATCCTAAATTTGAGGGATGGTTGGAGATGGCCCTAGAACATCTCCAATACTTAGGTGGGTGGTGAGAAAAAGCAAGCCATATCAGCTAAATGAACTTGATGTACAAAAAAAACCAACTCTAATGCATGCTTAGTTGGACAATATGTCCAACTGAGTTGTACTACATTAAATGCAGACCATGACCAAGATAATGTCTGAATTTAGACCTCGGTTTTGATGGCCAACTAACCAATAAATATGACTCTCCCAGTCCCTTAAAAATATACTCAGTTTCTATTTCTATTTATCTCAAATTATAGTCCATTTATATAAACTAGGGTGAAATTAATAATTTCTTTTTCAAATATGCCCTTAATCCATTTAATGACTATGTCAACTAATACAAGAGTAATTCAATATTGAATAAAGGCATATTATGGAAGCAATTGTAAATTTTGTATTTTCAACTACATTAATTCATATTTCTTAATCTACATGAAAATTAATATGAGTATATTTTTATGGGACGTGGAGAGTATATTTTATTAAAACTTCTCTCTCTTTTATTTAATTTTTTCTCTCTCCTCGGCTAGTTGACACAAGCATTGGAAAGGGGTTCAATGGGAAGGAATTACTAGACAGCACGTCACATTCACTGGACTTTGTCTGATTTTTTTTCCAAAAGTACTAGGCCACGCATCGCGTCCACATGCTATTAAAGCATCAGGATAAAGGGAAAAAAGAAATACATATATGGAGACTTTAGGAGGAAAACTGAAGGGTGGCCCATAACCACTCTTCTACGTTTAAAGATATTAGTATATACTATATTACTCGTGCGTTGCACATACATGAAAAAGCTATTTTTTAAAAATTACTTATTTATCAATTCTACCCACTGCAAATGTTTTTTATTTTTTTTAATGAATGAATGAACCCACTGCAAGCGTTGATTGTTTACTTATTTAGTATTGGCAAATTAATCTAATAAGTCATCATTAGCATCAAAACTTATTTAGCATCGACAAATTTGATTGCGTTGCACGAATTTGACCAATTACGATTTTTTTAGCAAGTGGAATAAATTTTTACACTTGTGAGTTATCAATAATCTAACAAAACTATAAGCCACTAATAATGATATAACAAATTATTATCCTCCCAAGTAATGAACACATTAGCAATAGTGGAAGTAAAACACATGATAATTTAACTGTTTAAACTCGACAACTGATTACTTTGTTCAAATGTATAATGTACAATAGAGCTACCTTCAAAAAAAAAAAAAAAGAGTTACCCTAAATCTAGGGATGACAATTTAACTCGTTGACTAACAGACTTACTAACACTTCTATCTCACCCTGATTAATCATATTCATGAGGGGTGGGTATCCCAGTGTTGGGTTTGGGTTTGGGGCCAGGATGACCCGCCCCACAATATTTGAGTTCTAAGAAATTGAAATGTCAAAAAATTTAAACTCCGGCATTCATATTTTATAAAAATAAAATTGTGGACTTATATCAATATTCCATAATATACATACACACACACACATATATATATATATATATAATCTCTTATCTAAGTATTAATTAAATGAATAAAATTTTTGGTTTAAAAAACAAAATATAAAAAAAGGGTTAATAATGGTTCTTAAAAGCCAAGGCATGGCCGCTCTCGAAACCAACCATATTGTATGATCCTACTTAAATTTTATATATTCGAATATTTGTTAATTAATTTTACTACCAAGTTAACTTCATTCATTTCTTAATCTTTTCTTTTGTAAATAAATTTATTAGAATAAATTTAAAGAAACGTAATCTCAAATTTTTTATTCAAAGTTATATTTGTTGTTTAGCTTTTTCTTTAACCATACCATTTTTCTCCACCCACCCCTCCCTTTTTTGTCAACTCCACTCCATTCATTTATTAATTTTTTTCTTTTTCCGCATGAACTCATTAAAATAAACTGACACTTCTTTTATATTAAAATTTATTTACTATATTATTGTAATACTATAATTAAAATCAACTTTTGTTCAACATTTTATTAATGTCAATATATTTATTGGGAAAAGGAAAATGAAACCACACCTACTCCTACCCCAATTCCCCCAATAACCCCTGTATAAAAATACTTAAGAAAATGCTTATTTAATGCTTAAAACAATGCTTATTTAAATTCCATTTTTTATTTTATATTTATAGCATTTGTCAGCTAAATTTTAATGTCAAGACTCAAGTAAACTCCATTCATACATTTTTTTTTGTTACAACTCATTCATTCACCTTTCTTTTTATTTGACACAAGCAACTTCATTCATTTATTAATCTTTTCTTTTATTTAATTTTTTTATATCAATTTGTTTACTTTAGTTAATTAGTCAACACTTCTTTTAAGATCTTTTTTCAAAGCATATATATTATTATTAAAAACGAAAAAAGAAAAATATGACTTTGCAGAAACCGTGTATGATTAACAATATCATCAGACGTATTCACATGCAGAAGTCCCTTCATTTTGCGACAAAAAATTTCAATAGACATGACTCATGAGATGCATAAATACATTAGATCATTGATTTATTACATCTAATAAAGACAAAGTCTTCAATGTAGATAAATAACATTATTGTTTAGAAAAATACGGTCGAAATTGAATTCATTGACCACCATGGCAATTACGGCACACGAGTCCATTGGTTTTCCATTTTGGTTCCACTCTCTCTCTCTCTCTCTCTAAGGCACATTTTTTGGTACCTCACCCCCTCTCTCTATTTTTTCTTGATCCACGTGTTTTCTTTTGATTTCTTTGTATTTATGTATTATTATTAATTATTAATGTTTTTCTTTTTTTTTAACAAATGTATTTACTAATGTGACTTTTTAAATACATTTTTTTATCAATAAAGCTTTGTTCTTTGTAGTTAAAATTTTACCTTTTTTAGTAAAAAAATATTGTTGTTTGAAATGTGGTGGAAAAATTGAAAGAAATTATTATAGGGAAATTGTGAAAAAGTAAGAATATGTGGTTAGTGTGAATTTGAAACGTTGAATTTTTTGGTATTGAAAAAATAAGTCATAAAGAACAAGGTGCTAAGTCACATAGATAAATTTTGTGATGATTATATTTTCATTAAAAAGTCACATATATAAAACTCACATTTTTGCGACTTTTTAATTTAAAAGTCACATTTAGTTACAAAAGTAATATCTGAATAAAAAAGTTATGTACATGAAAATCGGGTAGCTAAAAAGTCATGTATATAAATTTTGCCAAGATTACATTCATTAAAAAGTCACATATATAAAAGTCACATTTAGTTAAAAAAGTGATATATGAATAAAGTCGAAGTTACATGCATGAAAATCGAGTGATTAAAAAGTCACCTATGTAAATTTTGTTAAGATTTCATTTTCATTAAAAAGTCGCACATATAAAAAGCATTTTTTTTGTGACTTTTCAATTTAAAAGTCTCATTTAGTTAAAAAGTTACATATGAATAAAGAAGTCACGTATATGAAAATTGAACGATTAAAGAGTCACATATATAAATTTTATCACTATTACATTTTTATTAAAAAATCACTTATAAAAAAAGTCACATTTTTGAAACTTTTTGATTTAAAAGTCACATTTAATTCAAAAAAGTTACATACAAATAAGGAAGTCACGTAACTGAAAATCGAGTGATTAAAAAATCACATAAACTTCTCACGATTATATTTTCATTAAAATGTCAAGTATATAAAAGTAACATTTTTGTGACTTTTTAATTTAAAAGTCACAATTAGTTAAAAAAAAAAAAAGTTACATATGAATAAAGAAACCACGTACATGAGAATTGAGTGATTAAAAAGTCATATAGATAAATTTTATAACGATTTCATTTTTATTAAAAAGTCATGTATATAAAAAGTCACATATATAAAAAGTCACATTTTTATATGACCTTTTAATTTAAAAGTAACAAAAATGTGACTTTTTTTATATTTATATATGTGACTATTTATTTAAATTTGACTTTTTAATTGATGATGGTGATTATAATAAAATAATGTGAAAAAAAATAATAAGAAATAAATAATAATAAATAAATAATAACAGTAAAGTATGCAACAGTAGAGCAATGACGACCACGTGCAAGGCTTTATATCCTAGATGCACAGTCCCATACGGTATTTCATTCATAGGGTAACTATATCATTCATAGCAAGTATTTCATGCAATACCATATGGCATCATGCCACAAAATCATAGTGCACAACACGTCCAGAAGCTAGATAGTCCTAGGCATTCATGGCTTCACGATAGCAGACGGCGCAAAACATAACAATATCATCCCTTTTAGGGAGTAGTTGACAGTGTACCACAGATCATCGAGTAGCAAACAACACAAAAGTGTTTTAAGTACATCAAGAATGACAGTCATTGCTGCTAAGAGTATCAATAATAGAGATGTAAAATAAAGTTTTAGTGATAGGTGTTAGTTGACAACTATAAAATATAGCTACAATGGAAGTATTAATAAAGTTGTTAAATGAATCTTTTTAGTATCAAGTTTAAATTGTTGTTAGATTTAACAACAATTTTAACTACTCATGTGCCATTATTTTTACTTCTTTTAGTTAATTTCTTGTTGAATGAACTCTTGGGAATTATCAAAGCCACAACTATCAATTATTCTTGTATCTGTCCAATCCAAGATTTTGAGTAATAAATTGAATGATGCGGCCCACTTGACTTATTACAATAGTTTAATTTAACACTTCTAATGTGTTACTAATCAACAGTTAGATTTAACATGAGGACATGTCACTTAACAATTTCTTAAAATTCATTTTGTTGTTTATGTGACTAGATAAGTTTAACAGCTCCATTGTGGATACTCCAACTATTACCCAAATATCAAGCCAATTCATGGCACAAAAAGACTGAGATAATGCAAAGTGTGGGGTACTCGATAGTGTCGTGGACAAACTGGGGGATCACATGTCTAAAGTCATCTCGCCACTGAAGACGTCACAAGCTAACATTTCACCATACATGCCAAGCTTCTTCTTCCTTACGCTTTACGTAGGAAAGCCAGCCGTCAAACACTCTGTGATCTTGATTGCATACGCTCACGATGACAGCCTAGCACATAAATAAACTTGTATTAGTAAGGTACACGGCAGGCAAAAGGTCGAGATTTGATAGAATTTAGACTGACACAGTAGGGCATTACGGAACAGAGCCACGTGGTACCTGAATGATTGGAAATGGCTCTACTAAATCTCATAGTTCACCACCCTTGTACTCGGTTTGCTTATTGTGTAGTACGGCACGAATGGAATTACTTGGGAAAAATGGCACATATAATGTCTCAATTTCTTCATATGACTGCAAATATGTGTGGCAATCATATATGTTGATGCCCCACTGAATGAAACCCACCAGGAGCACGAGCCAATGCCCCCCGCATTACAATAGAAAAAACAAATAAGGTCGTCTAACCCAACCCATGGCTTCCCAGGCCCGATTCTTGAGCCATCTACAATGGCATCAAGTCTTTTTATGTAAGTCAGCGTCAACAATGCTTCCTCCCCTTCCATATAGACACTACAATATCGGTGCAATCTGGGTACATAACACCAATACAGGGAGAAAATCAACCAGAGGAATCAACTCTGAAATTGAAGTTGCTAACTTCTAAAAGCATCTCCAATATACCCTTCAAATAGAAGCTCTTTAATTTCAAGAGTCAGTGCAGAAAAAAAGCCTATAAGAGACTCTTTATTTTAAATTTGTGTTATTTAATAGTTGTACTTTTCAATATTCATTTTCCAACTACAATTGGATCAATAGGTCATTAACATTTCAAAGAAAAAAAAAAAAAGATAATAGAAAACAATAAATGCCCATAGAACTTAATAAATACTCTCTAAAACACTAAAGATTCTATTCGTGAACACCCTCACGAAGGCACATGTTGCATTCCTTATTTATTTCCTTTCTTGTCTAACTATGAAGGGGGAAAACAGATTTTGCACAAAAGGGAAGCAAGCAATAGAAAGCTGAACTTGGAATTATTGGGGGTTGAGGCATAGCCTTAGCTAACTTACCCTACTTTGCTTTGATGGCACCAACATCTAAATGCCTTTGACTTCTCGGCTGCCGCCTTAGATTGGATCCTCGAAGGGAGACATGTAGCAGGCTGGGTTTGAGTGGGAATAGGAGGCTCATTGATTGTCTGACTAACCTACTTGGGCACATCAATGGCCAGTTGAGAGGCGTTGGTTGTGATTTCATCTCCCGATTGAGGGGGTGGGCCATGAATGTCATCTCCCTCAGCCTGGGGTTATCTCCTCCAAGCTCTGGATTCTGCAAGTCAATTGCTAATTGGGCTACATGGTCAAGTGGGCTAGCTGGTTCGTCATCCGGCGGTCCCAAAGTAAGAAAGCACTCCATGCCAATTTCTTCAACATCCGGGATGAGAATGACATAAACAAATACCTGAAATTGTGGATTCAATCATTACAGTTTCAGGTGGGGAATGCAGGGGAAAGTATGCGGAATGGCACAATTCACAAGGGGCTAGCAAATATCATTCTGGCTTACCTTGTTATCCTTGAAGAAATTAGCATAGACATGTGCCTTTGGTGCTTCATATGCCTAGTCATTGGCACTACCTTACAGGCCTAGATCTGATGCATCAAATGGTGAGTTGCATAAGCATGCCAACCACAAAGAATGAAATATGCACTCTTGTGCGAAGGATGTTAGCTAGAGATGTTAGTAATGTATTTTTGATGCAAAATGGAAAGGAAATAGGTGCAAAGGGAAAATGTATTCTAGAAGACTTTAGAATTAGTATTTGTTTAGAATTAATATTCACTTATTTTATTTATCTACTTATCTTTTATTATTACTTGATTTCCAAGTTAAGGCTTTTCCTTAGGGTTAAGATTATGTTGGCCTATTAGGATTATGTTGACCCCTATAAATAGCTCCTATATTTCATTATACGGGACACCTTCAATTTTATAAAAAAAATCACTTTCAAGAATTTGTCTTGAGTTTTTAAGAACTTGCGAGTTCTTAACTTAACAACTTGTGAGTTGTTAGAGCTTGCGAGCCCATCCTCTTGTTCGGCATCAATTTTGGTATTAGAGTCACGTCGTCTCCTTTGGCCTATTTGGTGTTACAGGTGTTTATCGGGGTAATAGAACGTTTTTTTTTTCCTTCCCAAATCCAACCTCCAACTAAACCCTACATCCTCCTATCATATTCACCATCTCCCACTCCCGTCAAACCAAAAAAAAAAGAAAAAATAAATAACATACATCCGTCATTCAATTAGTTGCTTCCTCTTTACCTACTCCGTTTCTTCCCCTTTGTTAATTTATTTGAAAAAAAAATTCCTGTTGCTCCTCAAAGACGTGGCAATCCCTTATCCCTTTAGATATATTTCAGCTTTGAACATAAAAAAAAAAAAAAACAGAGGCTGCAAAAGCTGAGAGAAAGAGAGAGATTTACTATTCAGATTTAACCAAATCCAAGCGAAGCCCTAAGCCCACTACACCAGCCCACGTAACAATAGCCCAGATAACACCAGCCCAATACCCATCCCACATAACACCAGCCCAATACCCGTCCCACATAAGACCAGCCCATAAACATCATCTCCTCCGTCCAGCATCTCTGTACCTTCGACAACTCACCCTCCATATCTGCCACAAGTCGACAGCCACAAGTCAATAGTCGACTGCCATCTTCTTGTCGACCTCCTTCCACGCCGCGTTCACGCTGATTTTGCTGCTGGTGCCCCATGATTCTGCCTCTGCCACAGCTGTTCAGCCACTGCAATATGCTGCTAGTTATTCAGATCCTGATTCTGAAATTCTACAATTCTGATTCTGTAATTTTGGTTCTGAAATTCTGCAATTCTGGTTCTGAAATTCTACAATTCTGCAATTTTGGTTCTACAATTCTGCAATTCCAGTTCTACAATTTTAGCTCTGTAATTCTGCAAGTCTTGTTCTCACTTGTATTTAGTCTTTGGGACACTTTCTTGCTGCACCTTTCGTCTCACGTGAGTTGCTCAACTAAGGAAAAGAGAGCTGAATCGGGAACTCAATTGTGTTGAGGTTAGAATTCTTCTCTGCCTTATTGACTATTGCACTTTTATTTAAGTGTTATTTTAATTTTAGTAGTAGTATTAGCTCCAAGTTTTGCACTTTATCTCTGTTTTTTATCTCTGTTTTTCATTTATTCATAAAAAAATGGTTACAACAAAATATGTTGAAACGATGCATAAAAGTTTAGAAGGAGTAGTAACGGACCTTAGTCTGGATTTGGATAGTATTAAGAGTGATGTGACTGAAATAAAAGAAAGTGTTCAAACGATCTCAAGATAACATTAAACAACTTACCATAGCTTTTGGAAAATGTCCTATGAAGGACCAATTTGAATCTTCTACAGTTGACAATGTTTCAACAACTACACTTCCCACTCCTCCTCAAAATCAGGTCCCCAGACAAAATGATCATGTTCCACAATTTCACAATCCTCCAGTACCACTCCATCCTCCTCAACAACCTGATGTTTTTAGAAACATTAAGGTTGAAGCCCCTCAATTTGATGGGACATTAGACCCAGAAATGTTCCTTGAATGGCTAGACCACCTAAAGAAATAGATGATTGCTTTAGATGGTACGACCTAACTAATGAGAAACATATTTGCTTTGTGAATATGAAACTTGTCAAGTCTGCAAAAAGGTATTGGCAAACTATTTCTTGCTATAGTGAACAAATAGGAATGCCTAGCACCACCTCGGTTGAAATGAAAGCTAGGCTCACTGAAAAATATGTTCCATACTTTCATAGAACTCAACTCTTGGACCATCTCCTCAACCTCAAAGAACAAGCCAACTCCATTAGTGATTACATGACTCGTTTCACTGACTATATGTATTGAGCTGAGCTTAATAAGTCTGCTGATGTCACTGTTACTCGATTTCTCAATGGACAAGACCTAAGCTTAAGAGTGAAATTCTTTTACATAGTCCAGAAATTTTAAAATGAGGTTTTCCATAAGGCTCTTGAGTGTGAGCGATACTTTCGGTCTCCTTATGCTCGACGAGCAAGTCAGTCTTTTTCCCAGCCCTCTCAGCCCTCCACTTCTAACGGGTCAGTCTCCTTTCCAACTCGACCTCTAAATGGGTCTCCTCAAAGTCGAACTACCAATGGGTCCTTCCAAAATCGACCTAGCAATGGGTCTCCTCAAAATCGCCCTACCATTGGGTCTTTTCCAACTCGATCCTTGAATGGTCAACTTCAAGCTCCTCTGTGGTTCCCTACAATTGTGGATAACCAGTTTCCTCCAACTCCAACTATCTTCTATCTGAGATTGTTCGCCATCACTATCACAATAAGTGTCACATCGCTTCCCAATGTCCTCTTTGGAATCTTGTAGTTGAACAATAATCATCTTTCCTGTACAATATGATAAGTGCTATAATGTAGATCCCATTGGTCATTCTGAGGACAAACTTGACTAAGTTGAGGACTATGAGGAGGAAGAAGGTTCCATCTCCGTCATGAGGTGTATCCCTACACGACGCTCTTCCGATCTCTGATTTTTGGAAAAGAACCTCGATGTTCCAAACATAGATTCCTTGCAACAACTGCTCTTGCAAACTTGTTATTGATGGGGGGTAGCACAAAGAATGTCATGTCTAAGGCACCTATTATCAAGTTTGGCTTCAACCCCGAACCTCACCCGCATCCTTTAAGGTAGCCTGGGTTAACCAAACTACCTTACCTATCACAGAACGCTGTCTTGTTCCCCTCAAATTGGGACCACACTTCAGTGAGAATATATATTGCGATGTCCTACCCATGGACATTGCACATATTCTCTTGGGTCACCCTTGGTTGTATGATCATGATGTTACACACTATGAGCGTGTCAATATCTATGAGTTTATGCACCAAGGCAAACTAATCCGCCTCAATCCTGCAAAACCAATCAACCCTTCCAAACTTTTAGATCCTAAACAAAAACCTAAACCTTCCACTTCATCAAAACCTAACTCCAAACCTGATCACCACATTCAAATTGTCTCCTCCAAAGCTTTTGTGCTTGAGAGTAGTTCTACAGGACTTGTCTTTGCGCTTGTAGCTAAAGCTATATCTCCTTCCTCTCCTGAAACACCCACTCCCTTTCCTTCCGAGATCCAAACCTTATTAAGTGAGTTCAATAACATTGCTCCTAATGATCTCTTAGATGAGTTGCCTCCTCTGTGGGATATTTAACATTCCATTGATCTTATTCCTGGGTTTCAACTACCTAATCGGCCTCATTATTGGATGAGTCCTAGTGAAAGAGCCTAGTTGAATAGGCAGATTCATGGGTTATTGACATAAGGCTTTATTCGCCATAGTCTTAGCCCTTGTGCGGTACCTGTTCTACTAACACCCAAGAAAAACCATTCTTGGCATATGTGTGTAAACAGTCGTACTATTAACAAGATCACTATCAAGTACTACTTTCCTATCCCTCGTCTAGATGACATGCTAGATGAGCTGGTTCTCTTAGATTGATCTCTGTGTGGGTACCGCTAGACTCGAATTTGACCTAGTGATGAATGGAAAACTGCTTTCAAAACTCAAGATTGTCTGTACGAATGGTTAGTCATGCCTTTTGGAATGTCTAACACACCTAGTACATTCATGAGAGTTATGACCCATGTTTTTCGACCTTTCATAGGTAAATTTCTTGTGGTCTACTTTGATGACATCTTGATACATAGTCGTTCCAAAGAAGAACACTTACATTATCTCCGAGAGGTGTTTCTTACTTTGCGAACAGAAAAGCTATATGTGAATCTTAAAAAGTGCCCTTTCTTGCAATCTCAAGTCCTATTCTTAGGTTTCATCATTTATGCTCAGGGTATTTCCACTAATCCATCCAAGATTTTAGTTATTCGTGATTGGCCTGAGCTGAAAATGTTAACTAAAGCTAAAAGTTTTCATGGTTTAGTGTCCTTTTATCAGAGATTCATTCGAGATTTTAGTTTTATCACTGCTTCTATCACTGAGTGTATGCAACAAGGTGATTTTACATGGACCCCTTCTGCTAAAAAAACCTTTAAACTCATTAAGAAACAAATAATTAAGGCTTCTATTTTGCCTGATCCTGATTTTCTAAAGTTTTTGAGGTTTCTTGTGATTCGTCCGGGGTGGGTATAGGTAGTGTTTTAAATCAAGAAGGCCATCTTGTAGCCTATTGTAGTGAAAAGCTAAATGAGGCTCGACAAAGGTACTCTACTTATGGCAAGGAATTCTATGCCATCATCTAGTCCCTTCGGCATTGACAATATTATTTATTGCCTAAAGAATTCATTCTTTATTCAGACCATGAAGCTCTTCGTTCCATCAATTCTCAACAACATTTGAGCTCCTGTCATTCTAAATGGGTTGAATTCCTTCAAGAGTACACCTTTGTTCTTCATCATTATTCTGGCCTTGAGAACAAAGCTGATGATGCTCTCAGTCGACTAACTACTGTTCTTCATTCTATGGAAACTACTGTAGTTAGTTTTGATCGACTAAAGGATGACTACGCCAGTTGTCCTAATTTTTTTAAAGGTCTCTTAGATAATCCATCTCGTGATCAAAGTGGTTTCTTTACTAAAGATGGTTATCTTTTTAAAGGGACTAAATTGTGCATTCTACGTATTTCCCTTCGAGATTTCCTCATTTGGGAATTACATGCTGGAGGTCTCACGGGTCATTTAGTTGTGATAAAACTATTGCTCTCGTGATGATATGTTTTACTGGCCTTCTCTTAAGTGAGATGTTGCACGCATTGTGTCTCAATGTTGTACTTGTCAGTTGGGAAAAGTTTCTTGCCAAAACACTGGCATGTACACTCCATTGCCTGCCCCCTCATGCTCCTTGGTGTGACTTTAGTATAGACTTTTTTTTATGCTTGCCTAAAACTACTAGAGGTCATGATTCTACTCTAGTAGTGGTTGATCATTTTTCTAAGATGGCCCATGTCATTCCTTGTTCCAAGTCCTCTGATGCAACCCATGTAGCCAAATTATTCTTTAAAGAAATTGTTCATTTGTATGGTTTGCCTGTTACTATTGTCTCTAACCGGGATATCAAATTTGTTAGTTACTTTTGGAAGACTTTGTGGAAATTGTTTGGCACTACTCTTAAGTTTTCCTCCAATTTTCATCCCCAAACTGATGGTCAGACTGAGGTTGTGAATAGAGGTTTAGGAAATTTACTGCGTCGCTTGGTTGGGGATAAATCGGGAAATTGGGACCTCATGTTACCTATAGCTGAATTTGCTTATCATAACTCTGTCAATAGGTCCACTAGTCATAGTCCTTTTGAGATTGTTCAGGGATTTTCTCCTCGCCAACCCCTTGACTTAGTTCCGTTACCTTCTAATTTTAGACATGCTGCATCTGCTCTAACTTTTGCTAACCGTATTCATAATTTGCATGATGAAATTCGTTATAAAATTGCTTTGAGTAATGAAAATTATAAACTTGCAGTTGATGCTCATAGAAGGTCCAAGGAATTTAATGTTGGTGATATTGTTATGGTTAGACTTGTTCCTAAACATTTTCCAAAAAAACTTTGTGCTAAAGCTCTTGGACATTTTCGTGTTCTTAAAAAGCTTGAAACTAATGCATATCTGCTTGAGTCACCTTCGCACTTAAATATTAGTCCAATTTTCAATATAGCGGATTTGTATCCTTATCGAGGCATATTCGAGCCTCCAGTTTTTCCATCTTCTCTTTCTGCAATCCAACGACTTGACCCTCATCTACTTCATTTCCTCATCCTGATACTGTTGAGTATGTCCTTGATGACTCCATTGTGGGTTCCTGTGATGGAGGTTCTAGAAGATTTTTGGTGCTCTGGAAAGGTCGCCCACCTTATGAAGATCCTTAGCTTCCTAAAGATGAGTTGTGCAAATTAGATGAACCACTACTGGAGGACTACTTGGAGCACAACTCGCCAGAGTCACATTCTTTTTCAACGGGATGAAATGATGCAAACTGGAAAAGAAAAGAGATGAAAAGGGAAAATGTATTCTAGAAGACTTTGAAATTAGTATTTGTTTAGAGTTAGTATTCACTTATTTTATTTATCTATTTATATTTTATTATTACTTGATTTCCAAGCTAGGGCTTTTTCTTAGGGTTAATGTTATGTTAGCCCGTTAGGGTTATGCTGGCCCGTATAAATAGCTCTTTTATTTCATTGTCTGAGACACCTTCAATTTTATGACAAAACCACTTTTAAGAATTTGTCTTGAGTTTCAAGAACTTACGAGTTCTTAACTTAACAACTTGCGAGTTGTTAGAGTTTGGGAGCCCATCCTTTTTTTCGGCATCAATTTTACTTACCTGAAAAAAGAGTGGGTAGCCATAGAGTGTGTAGGGATACGTACCATTCTTTCCGTTAACCATGTTCATATTCTTGACTCATTCCCCCATTCATTGTCTCGAGTGCCAAACAGACAGATAATCCTACGGCTCTTCCGATCTCCAATGGGTAAAGGTTGAACATATCGTCATTGAAAACTAAAGACAGATCTTGGCGAGTTACTTTTGTCTTCCCTTTAAAGGATCTTTTTCTAAAACATTTTTTTCTTTAGCAAAGACTTGTACCCCTCTCTAGTGGGCTTGACCCATAGCACCCGCTAGAAACCAGAACAAACTCAGCAATGCTGAATCTCGCTAGCAACCTCATTGTACTTGAACCAAAATGTGTGTGTGTGTGTGTTTTTTATTTTTTTTGGCATCTCACCATCCACATTATGGTCTCATGGACAAGAACTGTAGAGAACTTACCTTGATAGTTCAAGCATGGGACCAATGTAGAAGAGTTTAAATTTTTGCAAATACTCCTCACTAAAACCTGCCTGGATTTTCTTGAGCAACTTAAGGGTTGATAGCTGAGTGACATTGGCATTGCACCTCTCCTTCTCATTTACAATGTAGTGAACTGCTTCCATACTACAAATAACCTAAGCAACTATTAAACCATGAGAACAAAAGATTAATAGAAGCTAGAAGTCACATCACACATGCTATATATTACATAAGCAATTGCACGTCCTGATCTATACACACCCGAGAAAGGTATATTCATCTCAAATCAACCAATTTAACCATAGAGCTAGGCTTTGAAAAGCATGTAATAAGATATTTTATTTTCACAGCTTAAAAGGCATGAACCGGCTTCGCAACATTACATGATTAAAAACAAGCCTATCATGATTACATTGCAGCTTTAGATTGTTATTCTCATTATGCTTTAGCCTCAGTCAAATAATATCCATGCAAATTCTTATGCACAGCAAATTTATGTAGTAAAAGTATGATATGCGACGTGAGTGTCATAGCAAGATGCAAACAAGCTATCACATATTCAGAGAGAAAACATATTAAATATGCGCACATATCACTAATTTTGTACTCTTATTTGTAGAACAATTTGCGCATTCTTCACTACAACAGGACGCAATACTTAGCAATCAGTAGAGGGATGAGGGTTCCCAACACTCTCCAAGTAACTTTGACATAAGGTAACCAAGATTTTTGAGTACTCTAGAATCAACTAACTCAACAGAATCAGTATCATATGTTTAGCAATTCAAAGATGCTAATGTAAGACATTTCACGACGCTCTTCCGATCTCGAAAAAAATAAGGATTACATGTCGGTCTCTCGGACAAACGACGCGTAAAATAAACACGGTGGCAGTTTTGAAAATAATGTTAAACTATAGGCATCGGTTTCGTGACAACAACCAACACCCATTTAGGATTTTAATGAAAAGGCTTCGGTCCATTTGAAAGACCGCCGCCTATGCTTCTGAAAAATACCCTCCTCTACAAAATATTTCACAACTAGACAGTAGCGCCCAGTAAAAGATTCATCTTTGACTCTCGACTACTTTCAACCACATTTCACTTATTAAAACACATTTGATATTTAAACACATTCAACTACTTTAAACCCTAGATCTCTAACAAGCGGCGAATGGTAGCTATAAAGGACGGTGTGGTGGTTGGCATTTAGGTTTTGAGGCTCCATTTTTTGGTAATTTCATGGCATTACCGTCTTCTTGAGTACTTTATTCTTTATTTCCCAGTATACGACTTATTTGTTGTTATTTTTAGACGGGCGGCAGTGGTAACAACAGTGAAGGGCCTTCTTCAGATCTTGAGATTATAAATTAATTTTTATACATTTCTTCATTTTATTGTGTGAGAGATTTAATTTTGGATTTAGAAATTATATATGATGATTAGGGTTTTTATTAAATTTGGTAAAGTTGTGTTTTGTGGTTTTATTAGGAGGAATATGAATTTTGTTGGGCTTGTTTGTCACTAAATATATATATATATATATTTATACATTGCTATGGGTATAAATGATTTCGGTAGATATTTATGAAATTTAAGATTGGAGGAAATGGAATCTGTTCTTTCAATAAGTTAGAAATGTTAACTACACTCTACATGTTTGATTAAATGTCCCAAATATTTTGTTGAAAGTTTTTCACACCATTGTAGTATTTTACATATAGATTAATATTATTGGTTCGAAGTAAAATTGTAATGAGAATAGGTAATTAAGTAATTAATAAGTGTTGAAATTTAAGTAAAGTAAAAAAATAAAAAAATCTTAAATTATTTGATTAAATTTGTGATGTCAATAGATGTGTATAAAAAGATTGTGATATGGCCAAGTACTTTAGGGAAAGAAAATATTAATGTAATAGCTCTTTGATTAAATTTCAATTTTGTAAATGGGCCGAGAAGTATTGAAACACAAGTAAAATAAATGAAATCAAATAATGTAAATATTTTTTGATTAAATTTGTGATCCAAATGAATATATGTAATTAACGAGTATTGATGATGGGATAAATTTTTATAATGAAATACTGAAAATCAATTTGATTAAGTGTGCGATGAGGATGAATATGTAATTAACACATATTGTTGGTCAATTTTTTGAAAAGTAAGAAAAATTTACCCATTAAGAATGAATAACTCTATCTTGGCTCTTTAATTAATAGGTCGTGAGATATATATATATATATATGGATCGGAGTTGGATGTATGGGAGACGTACCACACTAGAATATTTGAAAGGGGTTGAAGAATTTATAAAATTTGCCAAGGATAATAGAAAAAGGAAACGGGAAGAACTCGTATGTCCCTGTCGCGATTGTAAGAATCTGTAAAAGTATCGTAGTTGTATGGAAGTGAAGCACTATTTGATTAGGCGTGGTTTTGACGAAGGTTATACGCAGTGGTTTTGGTGTGGTGCGGATTTGCTTACTAGGACGAGCACTGGTGACAATGAGGGTGCTCAGGAGGAGAATATAGTAAACAACAGCGATGATATTAATGTGGCTAGAGAAGATAATGATAATGTACAGAATGACTGGATTGATGAGATGTTGTGTGATATACAAGATGATTTAACTGAGGCTTCGTCCATTTATGACGTTTTGTTCCTCGATTCCGAGAAGCCTTTGTTTCCGAGATGTAATAAGTTTACAAAGTTGTCTGCCATATTTAAATTGTATAATTTGAAAGCAAATGGGTGGAGTGATGGGAATTTCACAAGGTTACTGAAACTTCTAAAAGACATGCTTCCCAAGGATAATGAGCTTCCTAGCTCGACCTACGGGGCAAAAAATTATTGTGCCCGTTGGGTATGGAGATTGAGCGGATACATACATATCCAAATGATTGTGTCTTGTACTGGCATGAGTACAAGGACTTGCATGTATGCCCAAAGTATGGGGCATCGTGGTATAAGAGAAAGGACAGCTACGATAAATGTTCGGATATGAAAGGCCCTACAACAAAGTTGTTATAGTATATGTACATAATACCTAGATTCAAATGCTTGTTTACGAATGCCAAGGATGTGAAGAAACTACAGTGGCATGTTGTAGGAGGAAAAAGAAGACGGACAGCTCAGATACCCAGCCGATTCTCTCCAATGGAGGAATATAAACAGGATGTTTCTTGGATTTGGTGGCGAAGATAGGAATCTTAGGCTTGGGCTATGTACTGATGGAATGAACCCGCATGGTAATATAAGTAGTTGACATAGCACTTGGCCGGTTCTACTGGTGTGTTGCAATCTTCTGCCTTGGTTGTGTATGAAGTAGAAGTACATAACGTTGTCGTTGTTGATTTCAGGGCCTAAATAGTCGGAAAATGACATAGATGTCTACCTCGCGCCACTCATTTACTCCCAGTGCCAAATTCGTACGGTCCACAGTTAGTGGTAGCTGAAAGCGGTTTCACATAGTGGCCCACACATTTAGTGAAGTTAGACGGGGTAATAAACTGAAGTTATACAAAAAAGAATTGGATTTTGTGTTAACATATTTTGATGTCAAACAAATTATCATTGCAGGAATATATACTAGAGCAGACGGCATCAACAGGAAAAGGCAAACAGCCTACCAATGTTGAAGTTTCTTCGGTGTGGCCTAATCTCGTCAATGATGCAACATTGGTTACCTTGAGTCGCCACCTCAAAAGGTTGCACTCTCTGACTGTTAGACTCCTACTTTCTATAGACTTCGTGGACATGCCAATGGTTGAGGAAGTGTTTCACTACCCAATCAAGATTGTGAATGATATACGTGTTTATGTCGACGATACTGCCGACCTCCTCAGCATGCAATGGTTGAACGCACCTATTTTGCAAGTTTGGGAAATGTAAGACTTCCTCCCTCACAATTAAGAACATTGCATAATTTTTAATTTGACATTTCATGGTTGATATAATGTATTTTAGGTGCCTACATCATCTGTGCAACGTACAGGGGATTGAAAACATCTGGTTTCTTTGCCCTACACTGATCGGGTTATTAATTTTTGAGCTAATGGAGAGGCGAGTTATACTTACATGGTTAGTGTGCCTTCACAAATGATGGACAAGAAGTACATCGCCCTGTCATCAGGGGTAAAACCGACTATACTATTCACTTTTTTTTTGCTTTGACTTAATTTGAATTATTTGTGGCTAACTTGTGTAAACTTACATTCTTGTAAAACATTCTAGAAACTATTAGATGCCACTTGTGCTATACCTTAAACGTAATACGGTGTTTCTTGAACTCTATGGAGGATAAAAAGCGTACATTGGATATTAAGGCGGAATTGTCCATGTAAGTAATTATTAATGACCGTTGACATAATAGTTTTTTGTGCAAGTTTGAGTTTATTTAACTTACACATACATTATAAATTTAGCATACTTAGAGTGTTGTATGCGTCAGGGAAAATACTGAACAAAAATCTCATGGGGAAATCAATTGCGGTATGTAAATTATCCTCTAAACGTTACAATAACTGTTGAAGTTTCATATTTTAGCTTTTTAATTACTAATATTTATTTTCGACTTGTTGGAACTATTAATACCCCCAAAACCGGGATCCAATGAGTGTGGTTATTGTGTGATGAGAAATATGTTTGAGATAGTCACACTTTATTCTAATACTGAAGAATATCTTGATACGGTATAAATATTTATCGAAAATCAAGAATTATTTAATTATTCATGTATATATATATATTATTAACAAAGTAATTCCTTTTCTTTTTGTTTGTTGTAGATTTATCAATCTGGGCCTATATTCAAGCTAATATAGATGAGATCCAGGAAATGTGGGCCAACTACTTTTTTAACAATTGCATGTCATTTTTGGTCTTATCTATTTTGAAATATCATTTACTTATGGATTATAGGTCGTCATGTAAACATGTGCATTTCAATAGTTAGTGCACATTATTTCAATGGTTAATTAATGACATGATGGTTTTGATCAATTTGTAGATTACATTATTGCTAATATTATTTGAATTAGTTATTGACTATAGTTAGATTTATGTTAAGATATGGCAATGATTGGAGTAGTATAATAATATAACGGTTATTGATGTTTGCGGTACTTAGATCTATATTCAGTATGGTTAATTTGATTTTAATTAATGGTTAATTTGCATTAGTTTATAATGCTAAATTATGGAGTAGTAGTTATTGATTGTTCTTTCATTTATATTAAGTTGGTCATGATAATTGTGTTAAAGTATATGGAAATAGCTAGTGTTGGTGCTGGAAATTCTTGTTGGATCTTGTGGATTGGGTGCATTTCTTGTTCTAGCTTCACAGGATGGCAATATATAGATATTTCTGGTGCTTTTAAAAAAAAATTCAAACGACATCGGTTGTTTGATCACAACCGATGCCTAAAACCAAAAAATAAAAAATAAAATAATATAGGCATCGGTTGTTTGGTAACAACCGACGCCTAAAGATTATAATAGGCGCCGGTTGTGATCTAACAACCGACGCCTATTGTTGTATTTAGGCATTTGTCAACAACCAATGCCTGTACCCTTAGAATGGGCGTCTCCTACATAGGCATCTACGTCACAACCAACACGTATTCGTCGTTATAACTTACGCCTATTATGCTTTTTTCTAGTAGTATTTAAAGATCTCGAGATAGTTGCGCGATAACCTATAACCGTAAACACTACATAAGGAGATTTTTTTCCCTAAAAACTATTTTGAGGAGGTAATTCCACCTATAGGGAAAGCAAAAAAATTTCTTCGAAGTCTTTGCCAAGGATTGTCATAACAGACCATTGGAAACATTTAATAAGAGAATTAACAGAAGCCAAATTAAGAGAATTTTCATGCACTTTTGCCTTCTCTCGCCAAGTCCTTATTTGATACTAGTTTGAGACTTTGTCACCATGGACTCTAGTATACTGGACATTCTTAACATCTACTCAGACATACTACATGCATTAAATGTCCTCACCACAATCATTTCGAATATATCTTAGTAACCAATGTTCATTTTTCTCGTATGCCATATAAGAAGGTTATTATCGGATTCCCTAAAAAACTAATGGTACTAGACATTGCTATTCATAACACTTGCTCCACATTGCAAAGTGCTTACTTAATTCTGTGTGTACACTTTGCTATTTAAACATGTTGTTCCTTGAGCTGGGCAAGTAATGGTTTAATCATAGCTTTAACTGCAGAAATTTTTAAACCTATGCTTCCAATAGAATCGAGAAAAGTTCATAGAAGAAGCAAACCCCAGTTATGAGAAATCTCATATGCAATTCTTAGCCTTCAGAAACACTCTAGATATGTGGCCTATACTTCGTGGTTTTCGAGCTTTGAAAATAGAGGGAATCAAACATTCGGAGGAGGGATGCTTCTTTCATTCTGAAGAATCAATTTTTTGCCTTTTCATTTGATTGGCATTGGAAATAATGCCTCCCTATCTATGATTACCAATTACCCACCTCGGTTACAGTTCAAATTGTTCATTAATTAGCAAATAGGGCCACTCAATGACACATGAAATTATAGGACATACATGAAATCAGGATGCAAATAGTCATTGTTGTGAATTCGTGATTATCTAGATGTTAATCAGAATGTACCTGCCTAGCTACTTTTTCCGGTGTAAAGTGTAAAGCGACCTAGATGTGTCTAACTCAGGTATAAATGCGGAAAATAACAAGATCGGAAGAGCATGACGCAAAAACCTAACTGGGAAAACTGTGGGCACCCTTGCCACGGGACAAACCAATTTACTAATCATGAGGTGAGTTTAGTACAGAGAAAAATAACTGGATATTCAAAAGGTAAAACTTAGTAAAAGACTCCCTTCTAGAGATCTCCTGAACTCATCTTATGACACTTGGCCTCCTAAACTACTTGAACCTTCAGTGGATTAAGTCGCTCGCACCTTATGTGGTCGCCTACCATGTAATATAAAAGGTTGCCAAACAAACACAATTTGAAACCGTGAAGGTCAATTGCAAGACATAGTCTTGCGGCTAAAGACAATGTTTGTTTTCTCTCTTTGTGACCGAGCCTCAAAGAAATATTCTCACTGAATGCTTTGCTTGTGGAGTGTTGTAGAGAGTTGTCTATTTTCATTCGACCTACAACAAGTTTATATAGAATTGGTCTTTGAATTATTGTGCAATACAAGAATTAAAGATACCAAATTCAATTAAACAAGAATAAGGAAAGTTAGAATAGTTAGTTACCATAAACTCAAACTTACCTAATTCTAATTGAACTCAACATGCACATACAAGAATCCTAGTTAAACATGGTAATCTAAGATAACTTAAACTAGAAAACTTTCGAACTTTGCCTGTAATTGAAATACTTGAGCCTCAAGAAAAACGTACACACACCCCAACGTTTTCTTTCGACCTAAGTAACAAATATTTGCATGCGAATAATATATCATACGTGAATACAAGTCTTGCAAACATGTAAGAACACTAAAAACAATGCTTGACACTTAGACAAAAATTAGGAATGCCAAGATCAAAGATTTTCTGTACTAACAATCTCCCTCTTTAGCTTTTCTAATTTTTCAAAATCTATAGAAGCACAAAGTGTAAAAAATGTTTCCTAAGGGTTTAAAAATATATTAACAATAAACTTTCCCCGTTTGCAATAAAACTCCCCCTAAGAGTATCTTAAAGCACAACGCACAAACTCAAACATTTAAAGAAGAGTAAAAGTGCGAAAATGAGTGCTACAGATCAAGATATGTCCTGATTAGATCAGCATTCTTAACACGAGACATATCCTGATCAGCTACTTATTCTTCTCCCCTTATTGAGAAAGGAGAAAAGTTAGATAAATCCTGCAGAAGTGTTATTAGAACCAGAGCCTTATGATTTGAAAAACCATATTAGAGCACAAAAATAACTTCCTGCAACAATTTCGAGTAGCTACCATAGAAAGCATAAAAAATCAAAAACAGAATAATAAAATGAGTGTTTCAGAAAACATAAAATTGCTCTCTAAGAATGTCTCCTTCCTTTCTTTTTCCTGCTGACTTCTTCATTCAGGATTGGGCTTTGATTTCTTAGCCTTTTTCTTATCTTTCTGCTTGGCAGAGCCTTCACCATCATCAGCTGGTTTTTTCTTCTTCTTTTTCTAAGGGGTAGCAGCACCAGATGCATTCTCCTTGGCCTTGTCTACTGGATCATCTTCATGTGCATCCTGCTTAGCCTTAATAGCTTCTTCGTCCACCACAGCAAAAAAGCTCCTCAGGAACTCACTGATGTCAGCATCCTTATATTCATATGTTTGACCATTCAAGAGTAAGCAATGCACCATTAAACTGCACAAAGGGTCAAAACGTTTAACAAAATAATTAAATGAGTTACTGAGACCTGTGACGTGTTCCTTAAGCTGATTCAAATCTTCCTTCATAAAGGAGATGTCCTACTTAAGAAAAGACTCTATTGGAATATCTACCTGAATTTCTGTTGTGCCAGATACAGCCTGTGGTCTAGTAGGATGTGAGATGAGTTTGGAGAAGTGATCTCTTCTAAGTAAGTCCATAGGCCTAGACCACTGATCACCATTCCTATATTCAATCCCCTGATCCTTCAGATAATTATAAATGACCCTAAGAAATCGCAATTTGTATGTTTTAGACTTCCTAGGCCCATTGCCTGAGATGCAACCTTTTATAATATCAAAAACTTTCTGCCCCTAGTTTACCTCTTGTTTTGTACGCAGCTGATACAGTAATGTGGCTCTTCATCTGTTAATTTTGGTTTTGGGAGTAAGAGGATCCAAGTTTGTCATAACAAACTTGTGAAGAAGTTTGTATTTCAAATTCATGCTGGATGAGGGAATTTCAGTTATTTTGGCTGGCCAGGTAGTACCCATGATTTCTCTAGCAATTTCATTGCTAGACAGATTAAATTTTTCATCATCCTCATCTACATCAAACTGTCTGATTCCTAGCCACCTTTTCATGCTCTCAGCAATGACCTTAATCATCCCTGACCTCACATAAATCTTAGAAGTTAACAGACAATCAGCATCACCAAATTTCTTTGGGATGTTAGTCAAGAACTCTTTAACTCAGGTCTCATTCACTGTGCCTTTGCAGTCAAATAATTTTTGCAGATTAAAAAACTCAACCTACTCTTGCAACCCAATTATCTCAAATCAGAAATCATTATTCTTCTTTCATAAGTAAATTTTCTGAAATTCACAAAATTCCTAAACAACTGAGTCGTCTTTTTATCATAGAAACAGTAACTCTAAAGAGTAAATGAACCTCTTACTGTTCTTATCTCTGTTCATTTAAAGTCATCTGGATCAGGCTGCGTCTGGTCTGGTTTAGTGTCACTCTTGCTTGACTCTTCGCTAGGCGTATCCAGAGTAACTAGCTTTTGCTCAGCTAATTCTGATCGAGATAGTTTCCTGGGACTCCCAATAAAGATCTCAGTCAATCTCCTTGTCTGTCACTTTTTATTTCCCTTTTCTGATATCCTCCCTTCTCTTTTTCTCTTGTTCACCGACTTTTTCTAAATCCTTCGGTTCTAAACTCTCTTTTCCTCCATCTGATAGTTACTGTCCTTGACAGAGTTTTTATCAAGAATCTTTTTGGATTTCTACTCTGTGTCTGGCGTATATTAATCCTGCTCGGACTTAGGTTTCTCAGATTTTTCAGTCTCCTCTTCCTCAGAATCCTTTGCAGTATGCGATTAGGATTTATCCTGATCACTTTTATCTGAATGGATCTCTGCTGGTCCTACAACCTCTGGCTCTTATTCTGGACTCTTCTCTCCCTGAATTTGCACATCCACTTCATCATTAGGGTTTTTCCTTGCAATAGAATATAAGATCTCCTGAACGTCGGGAATCACCCCCTGATTTTTAGCCTGAATATCCTCTGGTTGAGGAATCTCCTCTACAATCACTGGAATTGGATTTTTTTTCTCAGCAATTGGGTTTTCCAGTAGATTTGGGTTTTCTAGTTGCAGTTATGACTGTGGAACCAGATTGACCAGTGGAATTAGGAATTGTGCTGGTTGATTCTGTTTTTCTTCTAGCGGAACATACAGCACCATTATAGTGAATGGATCAAGTCTATAGGCCTCCTCCATTGGTTTTGTCAGTTGCATCGGTGGTGGAGATGAGTTATAAGTTGCAGTCGGTTGTGGTTCAATCGGTTGTGAAGATCCTTCAGCGGCAATCATTTTCTTTGAGATTCTGCCACTCCTAAGAACTCCGGCACCCCGCTTTCTATGAGAGAACTTTGAATACAAACACACGAAAAACTTTACGAGGAAACTTAGAGTAGTTATGAAATTTTTCAGAGAGAAAATGATTAAAAGTCATATTCAGTTAGGGTTTTTATGAAAACGAAAGATGTTTGACAAATAAGAGGGAAACTAAACAGTTTCAGCATATTGGTTTTAAAAATTTGCCTATTAGAAATTTTAAGAGCGGTTTACCTGTCATTGTCACAAAGTATTAGCTCAACCAGATATGTCCTGCTCGACCTATCAACTAAAGTCCAAGATACATCTGGGCTAATGTACATAGGCAAAAATATGCAAATGTAATGAACCAATATTAATTTAATTTCATTACTGAATGCTTTCTAAAATACCTGTTGAAGTTCGCACCATGAAGTATTCAGCCAACTGAACTGTTCTCAATGAAAGAAATTTATTTTTGACTTGAATTTCTTTTGAATTTATCTTTTATGTTCAATCATGACTGCACTTTGCACCTTGTGAGGACCTGACTTATTAAGACTTCAAAGTGATGCTCGAGAAGACCGATCATCATTTGAACAACTCTCATAAGAGGAATACAACTTTTAAGTCCTCGGCACGCTTAACTTTTTGTATAATTTTGAGCATTGTCTTCTGAGGGTAAAGGTAGCTGCACGCACTCAAAGACTTGGTTGACTGGTAGCTTTTCTCCTTACTGACTCTACCACTTAGACATTATTAGTCGTACGTAGTGCCGAAGAGTGTAAATATTGACAATAGGTCTACTTCAAAATTATGTCTCTCAATCAGAATACCTCTTATAGTGCAAAGCAAGTAGAACAAATTTCATGTAGTTTATCTTTATAGAATTAGGAGAACAAGTTTTGACTGATCTCTTCAGGATGCATCCTCCTCTAGGCATCTTAGTGATATCCTACACATATAGAAGTGATTTAATTAATATGATCATGAATAACATAAAATCACACATCTATATGAAAAATGCAAATAAAAACTTTTTGTTTTTCTGAGATTTTCTCATTTTTCACCCTTTTTTTATATATACAATACAATTTTTTTTCTCATGATGTTGAGCCTATTTAGGCTGTACGCAAATGTCAATCTATTTTCTTAAGCCTTTAAACCTAGATGCATCCAATGCTTTAGTAAACAGATATGTAAGCTGATATTCTGTCTGAACATACTCTAAGGCAATCACTTTCTGTTCAACCAACTCTCTGATAAAATGATGTCTTATATCAATTTGCTTAGTCCTAGAGTGTTGAAATGGATTTTTAGAAATGTTTATAGCACTTGTGTTATCACAGAAAATAGTGACCTGATCTTGGGAAATTCCATAGTTCTCCAACATCTATTTCATCCAAAGAAGCTATGTGCAACAACTCCCTGTAGCTATGTATTCTGTTTCTGCTGTGGAGAGTGAAATGGAATCTTGCTTTTTGCTCATCCAAGCAACCATGTTGTTCTCCATGTAGAAATATCCTCCTGAAGTACTCTTTCTGTCATCAATGTTTCCAGCCCAGTCTGTATATGAGTATCTAGGAAGATTAGCATTGGTATCCTTAGAAAACCATATGCCATACTCTATTGTTCCACTGACATATCTGATAATCCTCTTGACCGCAGCCAGATGTGTCTTTCTTGGCTTCGACTGATATCTTACATACACACCTACGCTGAAGGATATGTCTGACCTGCTTGCTGTCAGATAGAGTAAACTCCCAATCATGCTACAATAAAGAGTAGGATCAATTGCCTAAGCCTGATCATCCTTTGATAATTTCATATGGGTAGCCATTGGAGTTCTCATCGGTTTAGAATCTTCCAAACCAAAATGCTTTACCAGATTTCAAGCATACTTTGTCTGAGAGATAAAGATGCCAGATATATCCTACTTAACCTATAATCCCAGAAAAAATGTGAGTTCACCTACCATACTCATTTCAAATTCTGTCTGCATTGTCTTGACAAACTTCTTTGTCTTAGCTTCTTAAGTGGATCCAAATACAATATCATCCAAATAAATCTGAGCAACAATGATTCCTTTCGTCAATGTCTTGATGAATAAGATATTGTCAGTACCTCCTCTGTTGTAGCCTTGTTCAAGAAGAAAGTTGGTGAGTCTTTCATACCAAGCTCTAAAAGCTTGTTTTAAGCCATATAAAGCTTTCCTCAACCTGTACACATGTTCAGGATACTGTAGATCAGTGAATCCTAGTAGTTGCTCAACATATACTTCTTCATTCAGAATGTCATTCAGAAATGCACCCTTCACATCTATCTGATATAGCTTAAAATTCACATGACATGCTACTACAAATAGTAATATGATTGACTCAAGTCTAGCTAGTGGTGCAAATGTCTCATCAAAGTCTATCCCTTCTATCTGGGTACAGCCTTGACCACAACTCTTGCTTTGTTTTTGATGATCTTACCTTGCTCATCTGACTTGTTTTTAAAAACCCACTTTGTTCCAATTACATTGCCATCAGAGGGTCTAAACACTAGTTCCCTAACTTGATTCCTTTCAAACTGATTTAATTCCTCTTGCATTGCTTGAACCCAAGCTTCCTTCACATTTTTAGGTTCAACAGTTGAAATGTAGCACATGTGACCAAATTCTTGTTGAAATTTTCTTCTAGTCAGCATCCCTTCTTTTCTGGATAGGATGTTGTCAACTAGATATACCTTCTGGATTCTAGTAGATGGCTGCCTTCTAGGTTCCGATTCTGGTTCAGGTTCTGATTCAGATTCAAATTCTGCAGTTTGTTCATTCTGACTTTATCGAGATGTATCTCGCTCAGCTTCTACCAGTCCTGATGTAGTTGACTGAGGTGGGATGTGTCCTGACTCAGTCCTGTCAGTCTGATTCTGTACTAGGATGACTTCCAGATTATCAATTTCAGGTTCCCATGAATAAATGGAGTAGTCAGTAGTTTCATCAACTTTAACATATATAGACTCAACAATATTCTGATTCTCATATTATAAATTCTTTAAGCCCTAGAATTCTCAGAATAACCAACAAAGACTCCTTTATCAGATTTGGCATCAAACATACCCTGGTGATCTCTATCATTCAAGATATAACATTTACTACCAAAAACATAAAAATAGCTCAACCTATGGAGTCTGATTAGTTCCAGGTTTAAGTGTTACTCTGTTAATGATGTAACGTGCTGTGTTAATTGCTTCAGCCCATAACTTAATATGTAATTTCTTACTATTTAGCATAACTCTAGCCATTTCCTGTAAGTTCCTGTTTTTTCTTTCAACTATGCATTTTGTTTAGGGGTCGTAGGTGCAGAAAATTCATACTTGACACCATATTTCTCACAAAAATCAGAAAAATTAGAATTATCAAATTCTTTGCCATGATCACTTTTGATTCTCTTGATGGTAACACCTTCATCTGATTTCTCATTTGAGAGCTTCTAGAGCAAAACACAAAATTTGTCAAATGTATCATATTTTTCTCTAATAAAATTAACCCATGTATATCTAGAAAAATCATCAACACAGGCATAAATGTACCTCTTTCCACCAATACTTTTAATTTGGATAGGACCCATAAGATCCATATGTATAAGTTTAAGTATACTTGAGGTGGATAGGTGCTGACCTGCCTTGTGTAAACTCCTAGTTTGCTTACCTTTCTGGCGTGGTTCACATATGCTTTCAGAAACTGTTTTCAATTTTGGAATTCCTCTAACAGCTTCACTTTTGGTCAATCTTAGTAAACTTTGATAGTTCATGTGCCCCAATCTTTTGTATCAAAGTTCTGCAGGATTAGTATTGGAAACCTTGCAAGTAAGTTTTGGATTCAAGATATAACATTTATCACTAGACCTAACACATTTGAGTAAAGTGTGTCCAAATAAATTTGAATCTGGATCAAGATTAAAAACTTTACATTCAGTTCTGGAAAATAGCACTCTAAGATTATTATTACACAATTGACCAACACTCAAAAGATTCGCTTTTAAACCAAAAACAAATAAAACATTTTTTAAAGTGGGTAAGCCGTCAATGCAGATACGACACATCTTTATTAGTCTCACTATCTTTGTTCATGTGTGATATTCTTCCATGGGTTTGCTTCTCTAGAACTTGCTTTATTTCTCTTTGAGGCTGCATTGTTATGTGCAATATATGAATATGATTAAGGCACTCTTTCTTGATTAACCACTTTAGCCAAAAAGCCTACCTTATCAATTAATTACCTTTTGCATAACCCCTTTGAGCTTTATGTCCTGATTTTTTTACACCCCTTAATAATAGTCTTGAGCTGAAAAATAGCATATATTCCTACCTTTCCAATGGACTAATGGATTTGTGATTGATTTTGTTGCATGGGGTGAATAGAAGTAAGTGTGGGGGAGTGGTTGTTATTGATGAGGTCGTGATAAAGAAAAGGTGAGGGAGTCAAGCTGATGATATCTAGGCTGGGGTGGTTTGTTATGTGAAAAGACGAAAGAGTTAGAAAAAAAAAAGAGAAATGATTTGTCAAAAGAAGTGGATGAAAAAAAAAAAGCAGCATGAAGAAGAAAAGGAACAACAATGAATGGGGGAAAAAGGAGTTAAAAAAAAAAAAAAAGAAGTGACAACAAATGAAAAAGTTAGCTTCGTCAAAATTTAGGAAAAAAGAGAGAGAAAAACTATATAGAAAGTTTTGTGTGAAAAAAGATGAAACAAAGTGTTGTTATCTTTTTGAAATAAAATTTGAGTTACTTTTGAAGGTTGGGATCTATTATTCTTACATAGGTGATGCTAGAAATTTTGAAAGAATAAAGGGAGTAGTGGTTTCATATGTTCTTGACGGTTATAAATTTTGTGTTCTTCTAGTTTCAATGGTTCATTAGCCTCACATCTCAAATTTTTCCCACCTTGATCCTTAGCCCTATTACAACCCTTAAAAGACATTTTGACTTGTGTCATGCATGTGCACCGAATTGGTGGAGAATTAGAAATTTTGCAAGCATATAGTAGAACTCTCCTGTGGATAGAATTTTGAGCGTAAACACTTAATCCTTAAACACTTGAGCGAAGAGTGAACTTATCCGCGAGTGTTAGCCTATCCGGGTTATGTCATTTCAAGTAAAAGCTTTGTTTTATGATTCTAACGGTTGTTTAAAGGCACTTGTTCATGACATTTTATGAGTATGGAAGGGTTAACCAGTACTTGAAAAAGGAAAAAGTGAGAGAGAGGAAAAAAAGTGAAAATTTCTCAAAACTCTTTCATTGCCTGGGAGACTTTTTATTAGGCAGGCTTACTCTGAACTTATTATAATAAAGGGTATCGTGAGTTGTTGCCTCATATGAAAGTTGAAGTATTATGTCATTGTTCTTGTGTTTCTATTTTGTTTGTTGTTTGAGGTCGAACAATGGTCTAATTGTGGGGGAGTTTGATATGTAGTTATTTATAGTATTTAAATTCCCCAATTTGTGAGTTAATTAGATGATATTGTGTTTAGAAGTTCGTATTTACATTTAGTTTGGCGAATTGTTGGTAAAGATCCAGGAGAAAGTCAAGTTGGGATGAATTTGGATCAATTTAACACCAATTACAAAGTTTAGGGTTCAAAATGAACAAGAGTGAAAGATGGAGGACGGATGAAGCCGCCATGCGGCTGCACCCATAGCGAGAAGATAAGCAGCCCAAGCGCATGACCAGTGCGGGTACACAGTAGTATCATGGCACCAATTACTGATTGTATGAAGGCAGCAAAGTTTGCCTGGTCTCCGGAAGCTGAGAATGCATTTGTAGAGATCAAGAAGCGTCTGACTACTGTACTTGTGTTGGCGTTGCTAGATTTCTCAAAGGCATTTGCTCTTCATTGTGACGCTTCAAAGCTGGGTAGTGGAGCAGTTCTCAGTCAGGATGGGAGACCTGCGGCTTATTTTAGTTAGAAATTGATAGGAGCTCGGGGACGCTACAATACATATGATGTTGAATTCATTGCCATCGTTCAAGCCATCCGGCATTGGCGGCACTACTTGTTCTAGCGAGAGTTTATCTTATTTAGTGACCATGAAGCGTTAAAACATTTGGGGCGGTTAAGATACGGTGTCAGCTCGGCATGCGGGATGGGTAGCTTTCTTACAACAGTTTAATTTTGTCATCAAACATCAAACTGGGGCGTCTAATATGGTGGCTGATGCATTAAGTCGTCGCCATAACTTGATAACTCGGATGCAGCTTGCAGTGCCAGGGTTTGACACTTTTGCATCTTTATATGTTGATGACTCCTATTTTTGCCCTAATTACTCTCATATGTTACAGGGTCCACACCCTCAGTATGTTTTAGAAGACGGGTTTATTTTCAACGGGGTGCAGTTATGCATTCCTAACTGTAGTTTACAGTTGAAGCTCATTGAGGAGTTTCAAGGGGAGGGCCACGTTGGGCGTGACCGTACTATAGCCCTCATTACTGCTTCTTTCTTCTGGCCAACGATTCGACGTGAGGTGGGGCGTTTTGTTGCCCGATGTAGGGTATGTCACATGGCAAAGGGCAAGGCCACTTATGCGGGACTCTATTGACCCCTTCCAATTCCTTCGGCACCAGGGACCGATATCAGCATGGATTTTGTTCTGGGGTTACCACAAACGCAACAGGGATTTGAATCTATTTTTGTGGTTGTTGATAGATTCTCTAAAATGGCGCATTTCATCCCTTTAAGAAAACTATAGATGTTGTTTGTGTTGCGAGTTGTTTTTTCAAGAGGTGTACCAGCTTCATGTTTTACTGACTTCTATTGTTTCAGACCGTGATACGAGATCGGAGTCATTTTTGGCGTAGCTTGTGGAAGAGTGTTAATACTTCCCTTAATTTCAGTAGTACGTATCATCCGCAAACTGATGGGCAAACTGAAGTGGTGAATCGGTCTCTGGGGAATCTTTTACGGTGTTTAGTTGGTGACAATATTCGATCGTGGGATCACCACCTTAGTCAGGCAGAGTTTGCTCATAACCATGCTGTGAATCGGAGTACAGGCTTCAGCCCTTTTCAGGTGGTTTACAGTATCTTACCACGTAGCCCAGTTGAATTATTAACTCTTCCCTCCAAGACCCGATTGCATGGTAAGGCTGTTGACTTTATTTGTGGTCTTCAACAGATCCATAAGGAGACTCATACTCGATCTACTGAGTCTACCTGTAAGTATAAACAGTCGGCGGATCAGCGCCGACGTCGTGTTGAGTTTGAGGTGGGCGATTTTGTGTGGGCAGTTCTTACCAAGGACCGTATTCCAGCTCATGAGTATTCTAAGTTGTCTGCACGCACCATTGGACCAGTTGAGATTGTGGAGAAGATCAACCCGAATGCTTATAGATTGAAGTTGCCTAGTCATATCCGCACGTCTGATGTCTTCAATGTCCAACACTTGCTTCCTTATAAGGATCTCAATGACGACCTGGCCATTGCGGGTCCAGATTCGAGGACGAATCTCATTGACCCTGGGGAGAATGATGTGGTTTGAGCAGCGGTAGTGTTTCTGGACAAATTCGATAGGTTTTAATTGATTTGATCGGTGTTTGGTAATTTGAGCATAACTTTTGCATATGGTATCCTTTTTTGCCCATGATACATGCTTATCTGGTAGCTCGACGAGCTAGATGCAACCAGTCACTTTGCCACTACATATGTCGCTTTCTGGGCTTTTGAGGCTTCCTTCTACGAGTTTTGTTCTTTCTTTTATGTTTTATCTCGAATTCTTGTTTAGTTTGGGCTTTTATGCTTAAGTCTGGCCTACCTGGAGTCTGTAGCCTATTAGAGCATTTATTTATATTCGCTTTCTGGCATTATAGGGTTGGTTGCTTTTGAATTGAGAAAAATAACGATTTTTTTCTTGAGTCGCAATCTGGTGTTCTTTGAGTTGTGTTGTATAGTTGTAGGTGCGCCTACATCACACGACCTCATCAATAACAATCGCTCCCGTACACTTACTTCTTATTCACCCCATGCAACCAAATCAATCATAAATCCACTAGTCCATTGGTAAGAGAAGGATATATGATATTTTCGCCTCAAGACTAGTATTAAGAGGTGTAAAGAAAAAAATTAGGCCATAAAGCTTAAAGGGGTTATGGAAAAGGTAATTAATTGATAAGGTAGGCTTTTTGGCTAAAGTGGTTAATCAAGAAAGAGTGCCTTAATTATATTCACATATTTATATATATATATAAGCAGATTAGTCTGTGATACTTTTGTACCGCAGTTTTCCCGCCAAAACTGTCTCAAGTGAGGATATTTTAGACATTTTTTACATGTTAGGTAGATTATGTGATACATTACAAAATTAATATTTTTTTATTTTTTCAATTAGTTAAGAATCATGATACTTATCTATTCTTATCTTCAAATATTTTGATTAAATATTTTGTTGGATGTGTCTTATCTTCTTAAATATTTTGTTAGATTAATTTATATTCAATGTTTTTTGATTTTTTATTTAAATTTTTTTAATATGCATATCTTATCTAAGAAGTATTTCGTAATTTGTATTAAACTATTTAATCTTTAGCTGATGCATTAATTTTTAATTATTGTTTATGGACTTTTAAATCGAGTCGTTAATTATTACGTTACTTCTTTTGTATATGACAAATATAGTTTAATTAATACTTCATAGTTTACAAAACTCACAATATAGTGACGGAGATAAAATGTTTAATTTCCTAAAATATAAGAATGACAAAGGGTCGGGTCGGGATCAGGTATACTACACCCATTACTCTGCATCCCCACTTAAATCGGAGATGGGTCAGGGAAGGGTTAGTACATGTAATTTATATTACTCATTTATTAATCAATTTAAATATATTTATATATTTCTATTTTCATTTTTTGTTTATTAAATAGTATTCTAAACATTGAAATTACAATTGAAATTACTGAACTTTCTTGATAAGTTTTATCATCTTTTTACTTTTCAAACCATTAGAGTTTTTAGTAAATATTTTTATTTTTGTCCAAAAAAAGGGAAATGGGTCGGTACGAGTAAAAATTATCATATCCTTCCTCAGTACATTGTTAAGTCAGGTCGATTTTTTTATTTCTTCCCTGACCGAATTACCTATTTAATCAACTACTCCCTATCTTAACAGGATCAGGTACCCGTGGGTATCGAGTTTGTCGGGTCTTTTTACAACTCCTATTAAAGTCACTTAATAGCATTCTAAATCGAGTAAGCACATAGTAATTATTAGTTAACAGCAAGATAATAAAAACATTATAGTTCAATATGATTAGTCATACATTATTTAACATTTAGTACTAATATTAGATATAATTTGATTTGGTATCTTTCCGAACAACGCAAGGGTGATAATCTAGTTATAATAATAATAGGAAAAAAAAAGGAAAACAACATAGGCTTATCAGAGTTTGAAGTAAAAAAGTAGTTCAAATTCTTATCTGTAATGTAAACTATCTTATCTTATCTTTTATATATATACACACACACACATACACACACATATATATATATTAAAGTAGGAGAGTGGTCATATGCAAATTTTCCCATCAAAACCACTATCCTACTTTTATATACTTCTTTTATTTTTGTATTTTATAATATTAATAATAAAAATAATGCTATTTAGCACCATTGGTGCTTGGCACCATATCAAGGTGGAATTGAATGATAAGTCAAATCAAGTGGGTCCTTTATTCATGTATTTAATTTCACTTATCATTCAATGTCACATTAGTTACCATGTAAACTGGTGTCAAACACTACTAGTACAACATAGCATTATTCTAACAATAATAATAATTATCCATTCTCTGCAGAAAAAGTAATACTTATTCATTAGTTTATTTTGTTATTATTTTATTTTATAATAATATACAAAAATTTATATATATTTTTATTATATATTATTTGTTATCCATTAATGTTTGTTATACATATTTTATTAGTTTTTAGGCTATCTTCAAAGATTTAATATTTCCTCAATATTCTGACAATTGATAGACAAATTTTAAGTATTGGGTTATTGAGATTTTTTCTTATTTCGATTGAGTCCCTACTTATGAGATTGAGGATATAATAATAAACTAAAATTAAATTAGTTTCAAAACTTTTACTTTAATTAAATACGGTAAACTACACGTCATAAAACCTAGGACTATATGTTTAGTACGTTACCTAATTTATTATTTATTTTTCTCTGAGAACCCATATATTGGTGAAAATTTAAATTAAGGAGATACAATAGTAATAATATTTGATGATAATGATTTAGAATAAAAATAAAAAATTCTTTTAATTCTTTTTAGAATGGAAATTGGTTAAAAATTAATTTTAGAGGTAAATGGTAAATCATATAGAATTTATCCTTTGTTATAATATTGGTTCACTTGAATCTTTTGTAATTGGATACTTTGTAATAGAAGAATGTGTACTTTAAATTGTTTAGAATAGATTTGGTGAATAGTGATGAGGAAATGTGAGAAATAATTTTTTCAAGAATATATGACGAAGAATTAATGTGGAAACTGATAAATGAATATCATCCACACCTTATTAAATAAGGATGTGAGTGCAGGGTAGTTTTATAGTTGTATAAATTTCATATCCTCTCATTTTCATGGTTTCTTAATTTCCATACTCAATATGAAATTAATTTTATAAAAATTCCTCATTTTCATTTTTCTTGCGTAATAGTATTGTTCAATGAATGACAATTTAATTAGTTTTGTGCTAAATGAAAATATTGTGCGTTTAAGTTTGATTATATTTATGTATATTAGTAACATATGTATATGAGTCAGTAGTATGCAATAAAATTATGTTATTTAGTTTTTCAAATTACTACTCATGTTTTTTTTTT
>CAVNYN010254322.1:0-12113 GCA_963692815.1 Nyctanthes arbor-tristis | reverse complement strand
AAAAAAAAAAAAACTCTCCTGAGCTCATTCATTTTTCTTTTTGGTGCCACAATTTGACGTGATCTAAGGAAAATTAGAATATCGATAACATGTCTAATGCGTTTAGAAAATATGTGAAACAAACATTTGTTCAATATTATTCAATCAATTTTGCACGACTGGATTTGAATTATTGGAATATAAAAGCTGAAACATGAAAATCACTTGTGGGAAATAATTGTTGTTTACAACAAGTATCAGACTTCATCACTTTCAAGTTCAAATACTACTCCCTCCGCCTTACAAAGATATTCCCTCATATAGATTAAGAAAATATAATTAATATTGTTAGAAATGTACAATTTAAAAATTTATTTCCTAATATGTAATTTAATTTATTTTATTTAATATTTCACTCTAAATTTTCTTTATTGTTGATTACCATACATAATAAATATGAGTATTTTAAAAAAATAAAAATTTAAATAAAAAAAGAGAAATATAATTTGAGACAGATAAAAATAGAATAAGGAAATATCTTTTTGAAACGGAAAGAATACTGGGATTAAAAGGGGAAACTTACACCCGCACGACTATTGATGGGCTACAATAAATGTGTTTGTTATCTTAATAGCACTAGGGGCCAAGTATTAATGCAAGAAGCATTAAATTATGTCATCTTCCCCTAACAGTTGTTAGAGGGTCAAAGTTGTTCTTTATCACGCTTATTATATACAATTATAAACGCAAGTAATTCGAGACGGACCAAAAATTTTGTTATACACTCTAAAGGATAAACTCAAGATATTCATATATGACAATATATGAGTGGTTTTATCTTTTTTAAAATCGACCACTCATATATTGTCACATACTCATGGATGTGAGATATCATACATTCATGATAATATATAATAAACTTCTTACAAGACAGACTTTTATATTGAGATTACACTTTTATTTTTATATTTAAGTGGAGTGAGATTTTACCTTAAATCAAATCAAACTAAAAGCGCAACGTAAAAGTAATGAAACTTTATATTATCCAAAGCAATTGGAAACGGATGATCAAAATGTGCCCGTTACATGTTTGGCATATACTAGAATTATTTAATTCGATGGATACAATAATGTTAAATTTCTAACAGGAAACTTGTGACTCACATGCAAATCAACAACAGTGATTGCAAAATTTTTACACTTCATGACATTAAAGATTCATATCCCCAAGGGCTAAAAATTGAAAGAGGACAAGATTTTTCTTGGAACTTAAAAATCAATGTGAACCGAAAAAGATGACAAACTGTGAGTCATTAATAAGGCAGATATCACATAACTATAAATGTTGCAGATTGACCGCATGAATGCCACTCTTTGGTTTTTCTTTTCACACAAATATGTAGAAAAAGTGTGGGGCTTTGTCATTTTCAGCAGTAATGATAAGTCTCTGCCCCCAACGACCACATTAATTGCTTGTGTGGGTTTCTCACAATATCATGATATTCTATACGGCATATTTTATAGTGTCCGATAAGTTATATGGTAGGCACTTATTAGACATTATAGGAGACACATCTCCTATGGTATCTAATGGGTGTCTATCACATAATCCATCAGATACCATAGAAAAACCATATTCTAGACCCCTTCTCGGTTGAGCTTTTCTACAGAATCAGACCGGACTCTTTGCACGGAACCAGATAGCTAATAAAAATCAACTAAGTCACATGACTTAGCTGGTTTTTTAGAATTTATTCTTCTCAGCCTCCCTTAGTATTTGATGATGTCTGAGTCATAAGAAAACTCGTGTACGTAGCACATACAAGTACATAGTAGAATGCTATATAGTTGTACCTCTAAGGTGATTCTCTACAAGCTCTCTACCGACTATTTAACGATATGCACCGTGAACAGTGAACTCCAGAGTCAAGCCCTTTGTTGTTGCCCTGTGATGGCTACTATCGTGGGTTAGAATACCGAGGTTTGCTGTTTATTGCCGTTATGGCTATGGGGAGAAACCCCAAAACATTTGTGTATGCCTTAAGTTGGTTCTTCGAAATTTATTAGGAAGCAACAATTACTTGGCAAGAAAGACCGGCCGGCAATTCTATCCACCTAATTAAGTAAAGATCAAGGGGAATACCAGTCATGCCATTTATCAATAAGAGTGACCGATGTAGCAAAATCATTGTTAACACTATTAAGCAAAAGAAGTCAAACTATTGATATATTGTTCATTAAGATTAGTACTAAGCACGAATAGTGCCATTGCGGAATTACCGGCCGATGTAAGCCTACTCATACGTACATATTTTGTATCATCATGTCAGAGAGTCATGCTGGGAAATTTGTCACCCAACCCTAAATGCAGGGCTTGATGGAACTCCCAAGTACCGAGGTGGGGTGGGGTTAGTGCTTGTCTTTTGCATGTGAAGATGATAAATGGGACAACGGGGGAAGATTTATTGAGGATGTCCCACCTCAAACGACACAGCCAGTAATTTTTATAAAGAGTTCACGAGGATTTGTGCCCAAATCTTTAGCCTTCTTCTGATATGGTCTTGCACATAGCCTTCTTCTGGTATGGTCTTCCACATGTCTTGTTGACTTGTTCTGTTGTACAACCACCCCCCCCCCCCCCGGGGTTTTTATTTTCTTTCTTTGTCACAATGCATTCAGTAATTGAGTTTGAGTGTGGTTCAAATATGTAGCGTAATAGTTAAATATTCACATTTCGCCATTTTAAGTGGGGGTTTTGGATTTGAACCACACTTAACTTTCCCTTATTTCCCGTCCCGCCGCATTCCGTATCTCATCCTTGTATACATTTGAAGAGAAAAAAAAATTGAGTTTGAGCAGAGTCAATTTTTTGGTGCTACTTATGTCAATTTCCCTTACAGAATCCGGTTGCGATTCACGTGATTGAATAGTAGTCCGATACTTCTTAATAAATGGGCTTGTGATCTATTAGCCCATTCACTTGGTCCAATCTCATCTAGACTAGTCTCGAAAATAATACACTCAAGTATGTCGTTTTTCCGCGGTAGATGGTAGCGATAGAGGATTGATAATTGGAGAATGGTAGAAAGAAGAAGGGTATTGTGTAAGGAGAAAGACTTGGATGAAGTAAAATAGAAAGATAACTACCATTTTTTATGGCTTTATAGAGTTAAGTTCCAATATTAAAATGATACGTGTGAAATTACATGTAGAACTGTTAAACCGATATGGTTTTACACGTGTCATTTTTTAATTGTATTGACTCTGTGATATAGAGCCCAAGTTAGTTCTATAGAAAAACTTGCTCTTTTTGTTAGGCCATGCAAGAAACAAAAGTCCCAATAACAGTTGGGTTTTGCACACTTGTTAAAGGTGTGTGTTTTATATATATATATATATATTTAAAAAAAAAAGAAAAGAAAGAAAGAAAGATCCCCAGTTTTGGTGATTAGTTAAATGAAATAAAAAAAAAAAACTGAAAAAAATTTTGAGGGCTCGAAAAATTAAAAATTTCATTTCTAATCTTTTACCACAAAAATTGCAAGTTACACAGACCCGGAGTCCCTTACCATAAAAATTCATTTCTCAAAAGTTCAATACATTTTCTTAGGGTTTAACAGTAATATTTAATTTCAAATGGCTGCGACAATCAGAGCCACAACTACCATGTTCCTTGCAAGATCAATTTTCCGGCCCACACTCTCCTCGCAAATCATCACCCTACATTTTTCCCGTGCGGCGTTGCCGGTGACGAGCTCCGGCGTGGTCTACTGGCGAGCTCCGACCAATTACGGTATCGTACGTTGCGCCTCCACTAGTTCCGGTGGTGATGAGAAGAGGACGCCAGCTCGGATGGCTGAGGTCCAGCGGCTTCTGTACGAAGCTGAGGAGCGGTATAAAGCTGCCGGTGCTGGTGCTGAGCCCGTTCCTAAAATCACTCTCGGTATACCTCTATATGTTAGTTTATTGGATTTATTGTTAACTGACATGTTTTGACTATGCTCATTCATATTGGGCATATGATGATCGGTTGAAGGCATTTCAGCACGTATGGCCAAGCTTTAAGCTTAAGAAGTTCAGCTCTTAATAAAGTTTTATTTATCAAGTAAAACTTTGTTTAAAGAGAAATTAAGTTTGGTCAAAGCTGCTCAAAATTTTGAGTTCCTTTTAGTTTCACGATTAGCATGATATTAATTAGCAAATAATCCTTTCTTTTTTCTTTCTTTCCTTCCTTTTCCCCCCAAAAAATGAATATAACATGTACTTTAATGTTTATAGAGTTTAGTGCTGACTTTATTGGTCATGAAAAAGGGGGTTAAAATTTTTGGAGTTTTCAATCATAGATGGTAGATATATGTCTCCGAATATCACCTAAATAGGCGGGGATGAAATACTGATATTGGTGTGGACACTGTTATTGCAGGACTTTTGAAGTACTACTGTACTAGGCTGTTAAACTCCTTTCTGGATCATAAGAAATGGACCGAGTCATATTAATTATGTGCTATTTTTCAAAGATTTCCTTCCAGTACTGCTGGTTTTTTCGGAGCTTTGTTATTCTTCTCTAGTATTTGATAGGAATTACTTGACAAAGAAGAGTTGTCCTCTGTTTGGTTTAGATGCCAACTTTTCTTTTCCACATGCAGATCATGTCATTGTAGGCTATGCAAGAAGTGGTGGACCTGGGGGTCAAAATGTCAATAAAGGTTTGCAATGCTCGTTTTTGTCCTTATCTCTTGGTTGGTGTATCTGTTACATGTTGCAGGCATTAATTGAATAGTTTCTTAAACTGCAGTAAATACCAAGGTTGATATGCGGTTTAATGTAAAATATGCATATTGGTTAAGCGATAGGGTGAGAGAGAGGATTATGCAAATGGTGAGTTTCTAATTTTTGCTGCTAAATGTTGACCGTGTTATACTCTTACGAGCAGGCAAAGGACTATAATTTTATCTACCTTGTTTGATTTCTTACTTTTTAACCCTGTAAAATGTTAGACTATGGTAATTTTGCTTCCACATTTGCTTACCCCTGGTACACTGAAATGAAAATTTGTTGATTACTTTTGTTCTCTTTTCAATATGTGATCATATTATTGATGAATTAGAGAATAAAAATTTCCATGAAAATAATCATGAAAAAAGAGTCAAACATTTATTGATACATAGAATTAATTTTGTTTATGCATTGATAATTCTATATATCTAGCTGAAACCAAATGGGATCTTCAACCAAAAAGTTTGTTAGTTAAGCTTCTACTGTTCTTTCCTTGTTCTTGTCTGTTGACTAAGATGAACATGAATCGAAAAATGCAAACAAAAGAACATATTGTAGGCTCCTTGACTTTCAACTTTGAGTTTTTGAGGAACTTGACCTCCAAAAGCATAAAATACTACTCCCCACGTCCCAAGTTATAGTCATTTTTTCCTTTTTGGGTTGTCCCGAATATATAGTCGTGTTTCTAACTTGCAGAGTTACTGCTTGCCCTTTTACCAAAATAACCTTATTTAATATTTTTAGCAATAACTATTAGTTTCATTAAATAAGTGTATATTGGAAAAATCATTTGCAGAATTTGCTTTTCCATTAATTTTTTTCCTTGATTTTCAAAATTTTTTAATACCAATTATTTTCCCATTCTAGGGACAACAAACCAACTACTTCATAAAATGCTCCTCTCATTCTTGTCTTGACCCATCAATTAAGATAATAATAAAGCAAAACCTTACAATCATAAAATAGAATTCACTACTAAAATAAATTTCCAAAGCTTTAAAATTAGATGGTAATTCACTTTTCGTTGAAGAAACCTTATCCTCGAGGGTGCACTTATCTGAAACCTTTTGTCTTCTATGTATCCATGTGATAAGTGGAATGAGATTATGCATCTTCTCTGAACATGCTGATCGAGTGAGAATTTAGTAACTTCGTTAATACTGTCATTGATAGCACTTAAATCTCTTTGTTTAGTTACAATAATGAACTGGAATTTGGTCTTGAGATTGGTCACTGAATCCAAAGAAGAAAAGATTCAGAATAGTGTTGTGAGCTTTACTTTTCTATTTGCTATTACATCAGCACAGCAACGCATCAGCTTTGTTGATGAAAAGCAGTAAACCTGTCAGATTTTTCTGTTGCATATTTCACTGGTCCACTAATCATTTCTGTTGCCTTTCATTATTAGCATTTGCATGAATGGCATCACATTTGGTATTTTGCCACCCAATTTTGCCTTTTGCTCTAGATTTCATGTCGTTCATGACCCAGATGACAAAACTTCTCCGTTCTACCTAGCCTTTGTTTCTTTATTATGAAATGCTCCTGCCTTTGTTGTCTTGCTCTGACACCACTTGGTACAAACATGCATTGGAGAAACTGGAAAAAGAAAAGGATTATGTTAAGCAGTCTTGATATCCTCGTTTGAGTTTTCGGTGAACTTGACCCCCAAAGCATAGCCAATTAGGTTCATTTTTATTTCATTTAATCATTTAAATAAAGTCACAAGATACATACAATTCCTTTCTAGAGAAAACTAACCCAATAAATACATAAAATGCTCCACTGAACTATCTTGAGAAAATATATAATAAATAAAGCAAAAGCTTACAAATCATATAGATAACAAAAAGTTAGTTTCCGAAAAATTGACAATAGGTTCATCACATTGTTATTGTTCATGCTCTATAAGCATGAATTTACCTTTATAAGGGATGAAATTGGAGAGCAGTGGTAAACAAAGAGGAAATCAGAAACAAATCAGTTTCTAATAGGTTCCAGGTTACAAAAATGTAATTTATGAGGTTGCTGATACTTGTTTCATTGATGATGTGAAATGATCTGCTAAGAAAGAATGATACCCTGTCGGTTGATACGTGCACTTTCCTCATGGTCTTCTCATTAGGGATAAACGGATTTAGTCCTTTCGGCGCTGCATTTTTTGCCTGCATCACATCATTGTCCCTTCAAAATATTACCTGCCTATAGTGTGAAACTTTATGGTTCTTTAATCTTGTTTAATTTTTTTGGTCTTAACAAATGAAACATGCATAACATGTTAACAACTCTTACTAGCAGCATCCACTAATGATGCTAATGTATATATCTTAAAATCTTTGTTCTGTCACGTTACCACTAATCTAGGATAACAAAGGCCTTTGCTAGTCGAATAATTCCCCCCAACCCGCCAATATCCTCTTGTGACATAACATCTCCTTCCAACTCATAATTTTTACTCTCTATACTCCTACAGAGACAGAATTCCTTTTTCAGAAATCGTAACGTATTAATGTTCTCACATTGTTGACAGGAGAAGAATCGGATCAATAAAGACGGGGAGCTTGTGATTTCATCAACGAAGACTAGAACTCAAAAGTTAAAATTTGCCCTCTAGATTATGTTTTATCCATCCCTATTCTCGCGAGGGCAACTGCTGACATGCATATTTTGTCTTTAAGGGTAACATTGAAGATGCTTTGGCAAAATTACAGGTACTAAATTACCAGAAAAGAAAACTACAGGTACGCTTTCGTGAAATAAGTATCTTAAGTCAATCTTTGAGTGCGGCTCAAAGAGGTGGGGTCTGCCATCCCACAAAAATCATATACACTAGCAGATTTTAAATGACGGTATTGATGAAGAAAGCTAATTAACTGTTTATATTTGATTGCTCTTGAATGAGACAGGCCATCATTGACGCTGCTTCATATGTCCCTCCACCTCCTTCTGAAGAGACTGTGAAAAAGATTGCTAAGTTGTAAGTTGTCATTTTGTAGAATTTGTCTTCCTTTTTCTTTTCCCCTTCAACCGGAGCACATCAGAGCATGCTGCAGGATTGTCTTCCTTCCACATCTGGTTTATGTTTTTGTTCATCATTTTAGTAGAATATATGGGTGCAATTGTGCATGTTATTGGTATGTATTCACTCTCTCTGTTCTTTTATTCCACAGGTCCGCCATTGGGGAGCAGAAACGTCTGGACAAGAAGAAAGCCCAGTCACAGAAGAAATCACTAAGAAGAAGCCGGGACAGCTGGGATTAAGTTGTTAGACAGATGAAAGATTAGTATGTCAATGCCTTTGTATGAACAAGGATTAGGGATTTGCTGTAATACCAGCTCAGTTATTTTAGTTTTTTGTTCTTTTGCAGTTGTTCGTCAGTACAGCTTGGTAAACAGAGATGACAGGCCCTGATGACCATTTAGTGAGCTGCTGCCGGAGGAAAAGATAGTGCCACTTTGCCATCTCAACTTCTGACGTGTTGGGTATAGGAGTATTGAAATGATACCGTTACAACCTTGCAATTTGAGAAGACAGCTTTAGAGAATTAGAGGGTTAGATCTGATTTTGAAGACAAGCTCTGTTAGCACATGATAGAATTCCTTTATGTCCTTGGCGTCAACTCTTCTTCGCAAATACAATATAGGGATTTGCTTTTGCTGCTCTGTAAAGTAGAAGATGTCTACTCTCCTTATTTATGATGTCTTATCCCAAAGTTTCATTGGCTAGGGGTGGTTTCAGGTTTTTTGATCGGAAACTGAAAAGCTGGAAGGACTATTTTGATGAAAACATATATATTAGTAGTTTTTTTCACCTCCCCCCATGGGGGTAGATTAAAGAGTCCCCCCATCCTATATGACATGCCATGTGAGAAGAGTTTTCCAACTAATTAAAAAAAAAAAAAAGAGAAAAGAAAATTAGATTAATTCCCACCCCACCCACCCAGCGACCCCAAAACTCCTCATATTCTCACGACCTTCCTCTTTCTCTCTCTGTTCCCAAACCCGCCCCTTTCGAATTTCATGGCGGTATCATTGAATGAAATAAAGGAATAGAAAGGATCAATAATTCTTTCAATTATATTGCTATGCAAACTTGGTTTGAGGAGAAGAGAAACGAGTTAAAAACTCCCACAATTGGTGGCTTTGGGGGGGCGGATAAAGGAATAAAAAATGTTTATCAGATGTTTTTTTTTTTTTTGTAATACAATCCCCTTTCCTTCTCCTCAAACTTAATGAGCAGTAGCAGTACAAGAAAAAATAGGCTTTTAAGACTGTTTTCACATACCAGTTGGAACAAGAGCTTTCTGTAACTAGGTTCATTTACATCTTCTTCGGGTTATTATACTTTTGCTGCTACGTATGATTTAAGTCAAGTTTTCTCTTTGATTTTCTCCCCTTATGAAAGTACCCAGTTCCAGTAAAAAAAGAGACGCAAGGAAGGACAGATCTCTATATCGGTAGTTGGTTAAAGTCACAACCTCGAGACAGGAAATGCTTTGCGTATAATGTTGTAATATGTTTGGAGGCCTTTGTATTTTTTTGTTGGAAGAATGCTTGATGTTGGAGGTTGACAGAGTTTGGTCGGTTGCTTCCAACATTGTACTAAAAGACTCAACCTTTGTCAAATGAATTTAATTACAGCTATGTCGTGATTAGTATAGAATATTATTAGATAATACAAGAATATAAGTTATACCATGACTTTATTGCCGAGAATATTATTCATAGTAGGCCATCAAAAGAACATGGGAAAATGAAAGTGAACATGCCATCAAAATAACATGGAAAAATAATTCATAATCATTAATAGAACTGATGTTCATAACATCAAATGCTCAACTACCAATACAAAATGGACCCTGTGTAACAATGTATGGTCAATAGATTTAAATAAAAAGTACCATTACGGTTCTATGAATAAAAAGAGCCCACATTTAGTAATCACCACTTCCAATTTCAGCAAAATAGTGAAGTTCCTAAAATAACTGAATGAGCTACTCAATATCAGCTCCAAATGTCGAACCTCCAAGCGAAGTAAAAGTTGTATTCTCCATGTCCTCTTCCGTGTCATCATTTTGTACTTCGACATTTTCTTCTATAGTAGACCTAACACCATGAATACAATGACTATATTAGTAATTCAATTAAACATCTGCAGTAATAAATAAAAGCCAAAATGAACCCAAAAAAATGAAGTAAATTCACTAGATAACATACGTGTTACTCAACTTCGGGCATGTTCTCTTGTCATGTCCTTTGCCACGACAAAAGCCACATTTTCGAGTACCCTTGCTCATGGCTAGCTCCTTAGATGATTTTAGTCGTCTCCCACACCCTTTTTCTCTAACCATATTTGGATCACGTATAACTTGGTTGTCAGCACAATTGTTGCCTTTTGTGACCCCTCTACTAACACCACCGCCATCATCTAGCTCTTTAACTTTGATAAGCAATGCTTCAAGCTAAGATAATAGAAATTTGCTTCGAGCATCTGTCAAACATGCCTCGTCCACCATCAGTGCAGCCATGTGAGATAGCATAGCATGTCGTTCCATTAATGATTTACTTGAACCATCAGTCACTGATAAACATGGAAAACTCCGTGCTTTAGCACCCTTTGTCCATCTTTGCAAAATGTACTGCTCAGGCAAAAATAAGACTTGTTTTTTCTTTAGGTAGCAAAGTATGTGTCGACATGGAAATCCAAAAAATTCAAACATCATGCAGCTACATTTAATTTGCTCAGTTTGCTTGAAATACCGAAGCTCACGGTGTCTCTCAAATGTCTTTCCTAACTCATATCTCACTACATCATAGGCTTTTTCATCAACAACTTCAGCTTTCTTAGAACAAGTGTAATGGTTGCTTTCTTCAAATTCCTTCTGAAATAGCAAAAACACATGCTTTGTATATATGTCAGCCATTTGACTTTCCATCACATGAACAGAATTAAGACGCAGTTTTTCATTCAAGTCTATGTGGTTTGCTACCAATTCATTATGTCGCTGGTGTCTTAAAGCCATGCTGAAACGAGTGATGAAACCCATGAAAGTGTTCTTATCGGATACATATCTCTTGAAAAAAGCATGGTTGCTCTTTGATCGCTAGTTACTTGACATTCCGGCACAAAAATACTGCCTCACATAGGCTGGAACCCATTGACTACGAATGTTATACATTGTACATAACCACTCATTACAATCCAAATTTGTAGTCTCTAGCACGCCATTCCAATCCTACTCAAATTCCTGAGGTGTCGTAGAATTGTTAACTGCATTTACCAATCTATGGTATTGCTCATTATACAAATTAACATTGAAAAAGACCCAGAATTACAATGAAATTTGAAAAAATAACAGCCATGCAAATAGAAATAATTGCTTCAGTTCAAGAAAAAATACCTAGCGAGTGGAGATGCTATCTTCAAGCAAAGAACAACGGCGATGAATTCCGGAGTGGAATCTTTCAAACACGAGCGTGATGGTTGGAGAACGAAATCCCCGACGTCGCGACGTGAATTTAACTTCAATGGAATGTTGCCGGCCGTAAAAGAGACAGAGGGGGTCGTGTGATTTGGGTCGTGGGGTGGGGTGGGGTGGGGTGGGTGCGGTTAATTAATCTAATTTTCTTTTCTCTTTGGTTTTTTTTTTTTTTTAATTAGTTGGAAAAGTCCCCATGACATGCCATGTAGGATGGGGGGCCTCTTTAGTCTACCCCATAGGGTAGGTGATCAAAACTATATACATTAGATATTGAATAAAGTTACTTATCACTTGTTAATTTTATATATAATGACTTTAGTAAAAAATAAAATAAATAAGTAAAAGAAAAAAATAAAAGATTAAAAAAAATATAGGAGTTGGTTTTTAACTCTTCAAATATTTTCAACTTTCATGATAACTAATCATATATGTATAATTTTTTTTTTTTTTGGATGTGAAACTAATAATCTATTGTAAGGAGGGATTTTTTTTTCTTTAGAGTATTTCCAATGTAAAGTCAGGGTGAAATGTCTTAAGTATATATGTGACAAAGAATATTGATATTACATTTATCAATGTAATAATGTCAATATTGTATATTTGGTAAGTTATTATTAGAGATTTTGAAAAAAGAGAGAGAGAGAAATATATTGATTAGATAAATTAATATTTTTCATTGTCATACACATTCTCTATGACAATGTTAAGTATTTAATATGTCAAATCATCATTTTTTTGCCAATTGTCATATTATTCCATAACTATGACTATGCATTAGAGATGCTCTTACATGTAGTTTGTTAGAGCATCTCTAATGTATGGAGGAAGTCAAGGAATAATATGACAATTGGCAAAAAAATACTTGTTTAACACATT
>CAVNYN010254313.1:5701-43003 GCA_963692815.1 Nyctanthes arbor-tristis | reverse complement strand
CGCTGTTCGATTCTCTTCAATAAATCAAGGCAGTAACGTGAAGTGATTGAGAACTAAATTAAGAAGTGATGCACGAAAACAGAGATTCGAAACTTGGAGAAATATGCATTGATTTGGAATCGCTGAATGCCCAGTTTGTTCATGAGTTTACTTCTCCTTGCCATTGTTGCCCGTCAAATTTCTTTTATTATTTGACAATTCCTTTTTCTTCTTTTTCCCTCGTCATTTTCTAAGACTTTTTCCATTTTTCCCTACACTTTTTTTTTTTTTTTAAATTCATGTTTAATCAATTTATTTATTGGTTATCAGACAGACAGATCTTGGGTAAAAGTAATTTTATTCGTAGTTAACGGGTTACAAAAGGTTTTACTAAACCTTGGTAATATTCCTATTATGCCCTTTGCATGATTTTTCACATTGTTCATAGCTCTTATACTACTTTGATACCACTTCGATACCACTTTTAGGCTGCCCTCTGAAACTTTAAAGGCAGAATTAAGAGGGACAACCTCATAACACTACTTATTACGAGCCAAAATTTGTCTATAGACATGGTAATAATATTTTCTGTCATTATATGCTCTAATCATATAATTTATTTCTTCAGTAAGTTGAGTAACTTTTTGGTTTACTATTATTTTAGCAACACAATCATGTAATTGAGTGTTCCAAACTCTCTTAATGAGTTGGATAGTTTCCTCAATCTTTTGATCTAGTTGTTGAAGATCCATTTGATAATATGGGTTAAATAGAATAGGTCAATTAAAACCTTTTGTCTAGCTGGATTATCGCCAACTAATTCATTAAGCAAGTCTTGAAGATTGTATGAATTATTATTATTAAGCAAGTTTTCTGCTATAGTTGCTCAATCAGACTTTTTAGTTAATTGCTCATTAGATCTGAGATATAACTTCATAGTTTGATAGTTTCTACTATCAGTTGGTACAAGTAGACTGAAATCTATATTGATTAGATGCAACAGATTTAGCGTAATTAATAAGTATCAAAGTACTTAAATGTCTTTCTTGATAATTTATGAAGTGGAAATCAAAGGGACTAAGCCATGTAGATGCATATTAAATGACTGGAATTTAGGAAATTATGATTTTATACATTTTTCTTGTTGTGCAGGATATCTCGCTTATTGGATCTATTGCACTTCATGTTGATGCTCTCTTAGATAAATCCCCTGGTTGTGCCTCACAACTGCGTCCTGATGTCTACTGGCAATTAATTCCTCCACAAGACCTTCTGTCAACAATACGGAACAAAGCCAAAACGATGGACAGAGTGTTGATCCGTACACATGGATGGGATATTAATCTTTAAAAGTAAGGTTTAGGAAATAGACTTTTATTTAAGAAGAAGGAATAAGGACTATAACTTCCTTATCCTGTTAATTTACATCATAGCTGGGTTATAGCCCTTGATTTCTACAAGAAAGCTTTAAACTTTCATTATTTTGGAAAGCATAAGAAAACTTTTTAGGAAACTTAGAGATAGGTTGATTTCGGAATACCTTCCTAATCTGAGTAGTGCTCTTTTTATAGATATAAGGGCATCTACTTTACATAATGGCGGAGAACCTACATTATTATTATTTCAACAACTGCCTAGTGGAGGGGTCCTCATTTATCATTATGTCTTGGTGAGCCAGCAATGTCAGAGTGTCAGCACTATATTTTCTTGCCACTTGTTAGTGCAATGATATCATTGCATACGTCATTCAGAGTCTGAGGCATCTCCAACTTATTTTGATAGAGACTCTTCAACTTTTGCTTTGCTTTTATTACAGTGTCCACATGCATCATCTGTTCCAACCACATTCTTGATAGTACTGCACATTTGTCCTTTCTCAAGGTCTGGACCATTCCATTCATCAAAGTAGAATGGTCTTTCAAAGATAGCAATTTTCTTTGCATCCTTCTCATCTAGACGATTTTTGGTTGATGATGTTATTAAGATAAATTTTTATGAGTGGTTTACCTTAATTTTGGAATTTGCATTAATCTCTCTGACCTTGTGCAAGAAGGATTTGAATGACTTTGATCACCATGTCTGTAGAACTTCTCTGGTTATCTGGATTACTTCCTTGACAACTGGTGTTGCTAAGACTTTGTCTTGAGAGGCTACCCCAATTTCAATGAAGTGATAACCTTTGTGGATATTATCTTCAGTCCAGAAAGAGATAGTGCTAGTTATTGACAAGAAGATTGTCTTATCATTGGTCTTGACAACTTTATTTCTCCATTTAAGCACAGATTTTACCAATGCCGAAATTTCCTTGGCATCTTGACTAAGACATATGAACTTTACTAAACCATAATTAAATGATTCAGCAACAAGTTCTGGTGCTGCTCCTTGGAAAATATAAATTTTCCATATTCTTCACTAGTACCAGCAAAGCGGTACTTAGTTGTAGCATCTCCAATGGTTATTGCTTCTGCTTCGATACTAACATAGTTGGAGAATGGTGCTTTAATCATTGAACCTTCTTTTTCAATGATTTCTTCATTTTCAGGCTTGAGATTAACCTCTGTTGTGCTTCGATCATTCCTTGGATTTTAGGTGATCGGATAGCCTGTGTTCCAGTTGCTCCTCTGGGTTTGAATCTAATTGGAAAGAGTGAGAACAGTAATGGATAAGTAATGTATTGGACTGGCCTTGGGCTTGTTTGGTGGCCTTTTTTTGTCTAGTACTAGTTGTATTCTTTTTGGGCCTCATCAAATGTTTTGAAGGACTTGTGTTTGAATGAAAGTCCTTTAACTTTAGGCTCCACTGTTTTCCGTCAAAGATTACATAAATGTTTTTATAACATGTAGATGGCTCAAAAGATACTAATGGGTTAGGTGTTTGGACAGATGATAAGTTCAATGTATCCGTTTGACTGAACTTGACTTTAGGCTACTGTGGCCTAAGATCTTGTTCTTGAGTTTTTTTAGGCTCAATTTGAAGGATAATACCCTTCTTGTTATCAAGATTTTGTGGTTTTTCCACAGCTTGCATCTCTTTCCCATTTGCTGGGTTTGAGACATTTTGTTGTTTAGCATTTTCATACGTTGATGTTGATGTAGGGCTTTCAGTTGATGTTGATTTTAATTCCTTCCCTGTCAAAAATAAGAGAGTTCTTTGTTGCTTGTAAAAATCAAGCTTTGTATTCATGAATGATAATTCCATCGTTTTTTCTTGGATTTGAAACTCCAACTCCTGAATTTTATTGTCCAGTTCTTCTATTGGTAGAATTTTACCTTCAAGCAACAATAGATAACTCTCTTGTTAAAGGGTCTGCTAAACCGCATTTGCCACCTAACAAGGTGTCATTGTTTATAATCTGCAAAATATTAGTTTTCATGAAAGATTTGCAAATAGAACTATCAAGTTTGATAAGAAATTTATCACTAATCACGTAAGCACGAAATTTCTTGATAGCATTTTTGACTGCTAAAATTTCCTTTTCATTTATGTGGTAATTCTTTTGTGCTCTTTGAAAGGTTCCTGAAGTATAAGAACATAAAGATTCTTCATCCTTATGTGTTGGTTTAGCTTTAAGGACTGCTCTCCAAAATTCTCCTGAAGCATCTGTTTCAATTATCATCTTGTCACTTGATGTAGGATGATAAAGAGATGCTAGAGTTGTTAAATTCTTTTTTAATTTCTGGACATAGATTGTCAGTATGCGTCCATTTCCAAAGCACATTTTTCTTCAATTTCTTTTGAAGTGGTGCTCTTTTCTATGCTAACTTGCTAATAAAATCTTGAGCATAAGTTAGACATCCAAGAAATCTTTGTAATTGTTTGATAACCTGAATTCTATTAGGAAATTCACTAATATGCTTAAGTATATGGGGTCTGAGTTCCTTATAACCATAAGCAACAATCAATCCTAGATACTTAATCTTTGTTTTGAATAGTTCTGTTTTCTTTTTAGGAAGGACTATTCCAACCTGTTTTACAGTTTGTAAAACCTGCAATACATGCTTTTCATGATCATTTTCATTGTCTAAAAATACCAGAATATCATCTATGAAAACACAGCAATATTCTCATAAGTCTATGAAAATGTTATCCATATCTCTTTGAAAGATTCCATGGCTTGTTTTAAGTCAAATGGAACAACTTTCCATTGGTAATGTCCTTGGGGACAGCTGAAGGCAGTAATTGGTCTAGATTCACTTGCCAGAATCCAGATTTACAATCAAAAGAAGAAAATACATGTTTTCCTCTTATAAGTGCTAAAAGACTTGCTATGTTTGGGATAGTATATGAGTCATCCTTGGTAACAGCATTAACTGCTCCGTAATCGATGACCATTCTAGGGTTGCCTTATCACGCCCCCGTTAATTTTACAAAATTTTTGAATATCTTATATTGATTAACAAAGTTCGTAACGGAAGCTTTTTTTACAAATAATGGGGACAAGACTTACAAAATAAACAAATAGTTTTTAACTTGATAAAGCTAATTACTTAAATTAATAAGTTATTATATTTTAAAGAATCATTACAACTCGGTTTCTCAATAAAATGCAAAGAACTCAACAAGTTATATTAATAGGTATTTTTCATCGATTACCAAAACGAGCAACATTAATCTTTTCAAGGCAAATTATTGGAAAATTATTATAGTAGAAGATAAGTTGTCAATGTTATGTAAAACTAGTTTTTCCACCCGTACGATACACAGATAGCAACGATGGGTTAATGTCCAGCAGAATATATCATTGTTCAAATGGAATAAATTAAATAAAATTAGTAAAAAAAAGAATACAACATCAAAAGTTAAGTTCAATTTATTACAAAATTTCAAAATTTTTTTAGAGGAAATTTTTTTTTGGGTCAAATTTTTTTATACAAAATATTTGTTATTAAATATGTTAGTTATATATTGTAATTTGTCAGTTATTTTTCAAAAGTAAGCTTTGCAATAAAAACACTTATACATCGGATCACTTATGTCCTTGTAGTCTATACAATTGCAGACACGAAAATAGTTAGCAACAACTCTAATTTAGAAATTTTTTTCAGTAGACGAATAAGATTGAGGTAACTCCACCAATGACTATCATTCCTTACATTAACTAACATGAGTAATTTATTTACTTATTAACATCAATGCATTAGAAAAATACCTACACGTTTTTCCACACGACACAGCACACCTAAACAGACAAAAGCACTCTTCTGAACAGGCTAATTTGTTATATTAATGCTGTGAGAATAATTATTAATATGTTTTCAGATGGTATAACATATTAGTTTTGTGTATAGTCATACAATATAAATGATCAAAACAAAGTCTTGAATATTTTAATTGACACAATAGTGAATACCAAAATTAAAAGAAATGCATTAAACAACATTATTAACGACAATAGAGAAATAAAAAATAAAATACACAGTATAAGAGACTACATTGTTTAAATTTATTATAATGAAAAAGGAAAAATATAATTATTTAAAGTTATTCATAATCAGTATAGTTATTAATATATGATCACACACGCTTTATCACGTCAGCCAAATTTATTTAACAGTTTACAATGAACATTTCTCGCATATAATACAAAACACCTATCCCTCAACTCACGCCTAACCACTCTCTAGAAACCTCTACTCAAAAACACCTCCCAATAAACCCTAAATCCGCCAAAATATGCACCTCTGCCTTGCCCGATATCCTCTCGTTTAAAATATAACAAAGGCTGATCGGGATCGTCGCCAGGCAGATCGGTCCCTAAAAAATGCTCTTCGCTTTCAAATCGGAAGAGATCGACTGCAATATCACTATCTTGACCCTCTCGCCGACCTAATAAGATAGTTCAACCTTAGATCGGAGGAAATCAACCACCAAATCAGTGTCTCTAGCTCCATCGCTGCCTAAAATATATAGTTCCGCCTCAGATCCGAACAAATAGACTACCAAAGCAGTAGTAAAATGTGGCACAAAAGATAAGTACATAACTTTCTTGCCATTTTTTTGAATTGCTAGATTAAGTAACATCATCCCCCACATACAGAGCTGCAATGCGAACGTGAATAGATTTGTTGTTGGAGTTATTAAGAAAAAATTCTAGTTCGTTGTAGTTAATGTGATTTTAAACTGAAAAACATATATTTATTTTTTTGATCTGTTTCATGCCAAAGAAGTATGTCATTTTTTTCTCGACCAGCAGATACCTTGATATAAAATTTTTTACTGATCTGTAAAAACAAGTAATTGGTATGTAAAATCTATCAAGTTGAGATGTTTATTGGGATTTTTTGTACCATCACTGTAATGTTTGTAAACTGAGATATAAGTTTTGAAATAGTTTTAAACTATTTTGAATCCAGTTGGGATGGAGGTTGATTGAATATGGCGGATTGCTGGACATTTAGATATTAAAGGTGACTACCTATGTTTTTTTCAATATATGGGACAATTTATATATTATCTATCCGGAATTTTTTTTTTTTTTTAATAGCTTGCATGGTTTGTAGATGTCATGTCACCGAATTGAAAGAAAAAAAGCAAATTAGAAGTGCAGAAACAATATTCCTTTTAATGGTTGCTTCCTCGTAGTAGAGGATGATGTTGACACACATCCGAACTCACGTTTTCCTGATGACAATGGCATTATCCTCCTAACCCCACCCAAAGCTTATATGTCTTGCATTCACATATATTCCCGACACTGCCAATGGAAACAATAATATATTTAATCTTCCTATTTATGGAACAAATAATGGACAAATTCAGCAAAATAGTATAAATGTATTTATAACTTGAAAAAGGCTATGTATTTATTTGTTTATAAGTTGCTGTTGTGTTCAAGCTGCTAACACGTGTAGTTGTTTGTGCAGAAAAGTCCCCTATGTGTATGCTAACGAAAGCATTGCTCGTGAGAACTTTTCAGGGTGAAAGTTCAGTGAATTCTTGACTATACACTATGCTTGTTACATTTATTAGTCAATGGGGAAAAAATGGGTAAAGCTACAATAGCTACAGGTTAAAAAAATAGATAGTCGAAATATGCAAAGCTTGGTTAATGTTTATGCACTATGTTGAACTTTACTGAACCTCGTCGATAAAGAATAGGAAAATAGGAATTACACGAACAACACAAAATATCCATGGCATAAAATCTTTTCATTAAAAGCAATAACGGCCGGAAATCTAGTTAAAAATCATCTTACCTAACTGCGTGGCTGGAAGTGAGAACAGTCTTTTGATTGTTCTACTCGTGGCATTCGAATTTGGCCCTTTTCCCAAACTTGATGAACTTGGATCCCTGGGAGTCCCTGGTCTTTCAATTATTTTTAGTACCAATGTGTATCGCTTTTGTTCTTTAGACTTGTATACACCGAGTGATGTTGTAGAACTGAGAAGAGGAGGAAGAAGACAGGGAAATTTCTCTATGTTAGAATGTTTAGGTTATGAGAGAGCCCTCAAGTGTTTTGAGTAAGTAGAAGTTGAGTGGTCAATCAGATTACAATTCGTAAGCAGCATTTTTAGTGGCATTAAAGTACATACAGCCATCTACATTATTATGTACACCATGCCTAGGAAGATGAGTGGTTGTATCTGTCTAGCTAATATAGTGTATGATTAGTTTAAAAAAAGAAAGAAAGAAAATAATACTAATTTGTTACAATAATAATATTAGTAGCATTAATATTAACCTTAAAAGTAAAGGTAATCAATAGTAAACTTTTAATAACATTAATAATAATACTAATAATAATATTTGCAGTACTAATTGGGGATAAATAAATAAGAATATGTAATATGGTATTTAACATTTTCATTAGTTCTTTAATAATAAAATTAAAATATTTAACCGCTTTAATATTATTAACAAAGATCTCATTAATAATAACTAGATTATTATCTGTGCGTTGTACGAAAAGATACTAAAACAAATTATATCTGACATCTGTACAAAATGTTAAGTAATGTATGATTAGTCATATTGAACTATAATATTTTGATTATTTTACTGTTAACAAATAGTTATTACGTGCTTACTCGATATCGAATATTATTAAATGACTTTTGTAGAAATTGCAAAAAGACCCAACAAACTCGATACCTACAGGTAACCGATCCTGTTAAGATAGGGAGTCGCTGACTAAATAGGTAATTCGGTTGGGAATGATATAAAAAAATCAACTTGATTTAACAATGTACCAAGAAATGGAATGATGCCCAACCCCTTGTCATTCTTATACCTCAGAAAATTAAACATTTTCTTTTTCTCTGTGACTATACTGTGAATTTTGTAAACTATGAAATATTAATTAAATTATATTTATCATATACAAAAGAAGTAACATAATAATTAACGACTCGATTTAAAAACATATAAACAATAATTAAAAATTAATATCAGCTAAAGATTAAATTATTTAATACAAATTACGAAATATTTCTTAGATATGCATATTAAAAAAATTTTAAAATAAAAAATGAAAAAACATTTGAATATAAATTAAACTAACAAAATATTTAAAAGGATAAGATACATTTAACAAAATATTTAATCAAAATATTTGAATATAAGAATAATAAGTATCATAATTCCTAATTAATTGAAAAAATAGAGAAATATTAATCGATGATGTACCGTAAAATCTACCTAACATGTAAAAACAAGTCTAAAGTGTTCTCATTTGAGACAATTTTGACGGGAAAACTACGATACAAAGGTACCGCAGACTAATCTGTTTATATATATATATATAAATAGATATATATATATATATATATATAAATAGATATATAGATAAGAGTAATCCTAGCAGTTGTAATATTAATTATAAATAAACTAATAAATAACAATCCATAGTCTGATGTTTAATTATACAAATCAGTTAACATATATATATATATATATGTTATTAAGAAAAAAAAAATAGACGACGTAATGACATACAAATCCCACAAACACTCTCCACTGATCCGAAAAATTAAAATAAATATTATATTTTATTACAATTATAAGTTGAGAGAGAAATTATTATATAAATTACAATACCTTGGTCAGTATTAATATAAACTAATAGCAATAATAATAGCAATACTAATACTAAAAACAATTAAAACGACATATCAGTAATCGTATAATTATTAGAAGTTTAGATGCAATAAATAGCAATATGTACATTGACATGAAAATTTATATCTCATTAACGACGTTAAAACTATTTTGTCATGGATATAAATATTAGCATATTAGTATTAAGCTGCATTAGTTTTACTAAAAAACATACAACCCAACTGAATTGTTATACACAAATTCTACCTAGGAACATGAGTAGTCATCTGTGTCTAGCTAAATCAGTGTATGAATAATAATAAAAATAAAAATAATACTAATCACTTACAACAATAATAGTATTAGCATAAATATTAACTGTGATTGTAAAGGTAATAACGACTAAATTAGTAATAACATTAACAATAATAAGACTAATAATAATAGTTGCTATACCAATCCCAAACTAACATATAACAATATGTAGTCTAGTTTTTACAATTATCATTCGATCTTTAATAATATGTATACATGTTACTAAGTATGAAAATTTGACGTAAGCACATAAATTTGCAACTAAAATACCACTAATAATAAATTTAGATTTATTAACAGTTTAATATTTTTATGAAGTAACTATTTAATAATAAGGCTAATACTAATGGTTGTAATGTAAATTACAAACTAATAAATAACAAACTACTAATAAATAACAAACTAGAGTCTTATTTTTGATATATAAAAGTCTGATTTTTTCCATTTTTGTTGATAGCACTCAGAAGAGAAAAGGTAGCCATTTTCAACAGTTGAACACAGAACGGGTTATCAAGCTGCCAATTTCGGTTCTCAGAGTCAGAAAATTTTCACTCCCCCAGCACGACCCATTTTCGAACCTAACAAATTCTTAACCTCCAGTCCATTCGATTTTTGTTGACAACACTCAAAAGGGAAAAGGTAGCCATTTTCAACTATGGATCACAAAACGGATTACAAAGTTGCCAATGCCGGAGTTCGGTTCTGTGAATAGTGAGATACGAATAAATTTGGCTGGAACACATATTTATATAGAAAACAATAATTTTACATAGTTATTGAGATCATGGTAGATTGATTTATTCCCACACATTCCAATAATAACGCGTCTAATACCGAAGTGGCAAAAATTGAATAAGCAATAAATGGGATATCAAGGCTGTGTGTTTATTATTTAGTTACCCAGTTGTAAATCGGATACCAATAGGCCCAGTATTCTTAGACAGCCTTCAGCCCAAACTGTCTGAGAGGTAAAAAAAAAAAAAAATGATGGTTGTGCGTTAGGTGGGAAAACCTGGTAGTGGGACTCACCTTAACTCCACAGCTTTAAAAGTTTATTATTGATTAGAAATATATTTATAGAAAGGTGGACATATTTGTTAATTCAAAAGGTATTAAATTCATAATATTCTCAAAGACAGGTTGTCACTATATGCAAAACTCTACTCTCTTCGCGAGCATGCTCCAACCCATGGCTTGCCTTACTTTTCAAATATCATATCTTTAATCATCTACAAAATTGTAGAAAAAAGGGAATGAGTATGAAGTACTCAGTGAGTAACAAAATCCTTTCATTCACCCTTCAATTTAAAGATTTATTTCCAAAAAGATCATTGAATGCACAAAGCTTTTCAATGCACTAGAGGGCCTTATCACTAGTGAAACTATTATCCGTGTGCGTGCAAGAGTCATATCAATTCAATCAATTCAATCATGGGCATGTACAATTAAGTGGATCCACAATTAACCCCAGTTGACTATTACCGAAGTTCCAATTCAAAGCAAACATCACACTAATCTTCTCTATCCCAGGATTATTGAATATGTCATAGTGGGAGAAACAATTCAAAGCAATTCAATACAAGACCAGTAGAGCAAATAGTGATTCAAATGCAATAAATTAATCTTTCTTTTTCAATGCATCAAATCCATGTTTATCTCATAGAATACTTCAATTAAAACCATACTTATCGTATCAAAATATCATAAATTCAAAAGGGATCAAAACATTAGTTACTCACCTCTTTAACTTGATTTTTCCAAAAATTCTTTTAATTGTTGTTAAGAGCCTTCAAAACCTTCATTTTCCTAGATCAAAGTAGTATTTCAAGTTGTATTCTATATATATATATGTGTGTGTGTGTGTGTGTATGATAGATAGTCATTTCCAAATACAAATCTAAGTCTTTGATAGGTTTTAAGGGTTGTTTTCCTTCTCTCTCTCTCTCTCTCTCTCTCTCTCTCTCTCCCTTTGGATGAATTTTCATTTATGATAAACTTAAGATTTAAGGGAGCAAGACAATTGACATGGGGATGTGGGGAGGGAAGGAAGAGAGAATGGTTTTGTTGAGAAATCTGTGGGCTAACCCCACATTCTTGTCCATAGGCTTTATTAGAGTAACAATCTTTGCATTTTGCAGCATCTTAAGCGGTTACTAGTTCATTGCCAAATATTTACATTTGTCAATAGCAAACTCGGGTAGTTATTCAATCAGTGTCAATAACCACCTTCTAACTTCAATTCATTGTTAAAACATCGATCATATTGTTAATAATCATCAGTTAAAAATTCTTGACATTTATTTGTGTAGCCATCTTGCAATAATTCGAATACGATTGCATTGTCATATTTCAATTCATTTTGAGTGGCAACTCTCAACTTTGAAGTTCTATACAATTCTATTTCTTGGTATTCATTCATGTGATAAATCTTGCAACTTTACAATTTATGCAATTCAATTCTATCATTTTGTCACAATCTTATAACTTTTCAACTGCTGCGAGTTCAAATAACTTGTACATCTTTATTAAAGTGATAATTATTTTACACAATTTGCTCATAAAATTTTGTGGGATGTTACACGCCTCTTCTTTTTTCTGCTTATTTTCTTACCATAAAGGCTGGTGAAGAAAAGCAAGACATGGAGGATTCAATTACTCCCGTATTCAGTAAGTCTTTGATTTGTTCTGCAAATTCTTGCCTATCCTGTAAGGAATAGCTTATTGCCTATGACCTCAACTTTCCTTTGAAGTCTTCTTTGAGTTTAATTTTTGCTGTCATTTCTCCTTTGTTTTTGATTGGATCAAGTGGACTTTCTGAGCATCATTCATCAAGGGCTTTTGAGATTTGTTCTCTAAGAGAATTTATCTTAATCATTGTTCTTCTTCTTGGGTAATATTGACCATTCTGTTTGGTACAATATTTTGTCCTTTAATAATCGTGGGGTTTCTCTTTTCCTCTGATTTTATACATCTTAAGGAATTTGTTCTGGAGGTGATTGAACCTTACAGCATAACTTTGTTTTTTAATCCAGATTTGTCTTCCTTTTATGCCAAAGCTGATCTCATCTATATCCTGCATAAATCTTTGATACAGTAGACAAAAGTTGTTGTCAAGAATAAGATTTATTCCTATTTCACTTTGGAAAATAGATGGAATTTTGAAATAATAAGACTTGTGGTTAATGTCCTTTATTTCTAAATTCACATTTTTAACATCTTTGTTAACTCTTATAGATGATTGATCTGCGATTGTAACATTAATTATTCTATCATAATTTACCCAATGTTCTTTAGGTATAATATATTTTGATGTTATATACACGATTGTTCCTGTATCAACAAAAGCATTGATGTATCAACAAAAGCATTGATGGTGTAATTGTGATAACCGTCAAAGTTCAATTTACATGCAATATAATTGAACTGGGATAGTGATATTACCATATGTTTTGGTACCTGGTTTAAAACTATTCATCTGCTGAGTCCGATGAAGTTTCTTCATTTGATACTTCTGTGAGATAATACTGACTTTCTTGGTCACGGAGGTCTTTGACTGGATAGAATCCTTGATGATCAAATTCTTTAAAGAGATTAACTCTTTGGTAGTTTTCTCTTCTTGGTGGACATTCATTTGCATAATGTCCTTATTCACTACAAATCCAAAATCTACAATTTTTCTTTTTCCTAGGCCAGGTCATTGCCTTTACATTTAAAGGTTTTTTAGCCTTTTTCCTCCCCTTTTTCTTTTTGAAATATTTTCCTTTAGAAAAATATTTTTTTTAGGGTTTCTTGTACTTTCTTATACTTATTGAAGATTTACCTTTTTTTTTCTTCCTAGATTGTTTTCTAGGCTTTCTTGTTGGAGGGCAGCATCCATATGCTCTTGCAATGTCTTCCATAAATGGTTCACAACTTCTTGTTTGCTTTTTTCGTGCCATTTGTTTCATTTGTCTATGTATATAGACACTTCTGTAGTTTTCTTTCATATAGTTTTTGACCGTGGTGACAGCCAAACCTATAGATCCTTTAGCTGTAAGATGAAGTTTTTTCCCTACTTGAAGTTTTACAGCTTTGTTGAATCTTTTTAATACCTCAGAATTATGTGGTCATGGAAGTTTTACTAAAAATTTCGTGACATATTCTAGAAATTCATCAAGATTACCAAGTAAGAATAACCATTTCTAGTATTCACAGGTAGTGGTCAAATTCATCTAAATCACAACATTGAATTAATTCAAGTTGTGTTTTAGCTTGTTCAACCTTTTCGGTGGTAAGAAGGGACTGATAAGCTGTGTAGCTCTATCCAGTGAACATCTAAAAGATTTTTTCAACAATATTATTGATAAATCCAAGAAGGTTGGGTTGGTTGTCATTTGCAACCGAGGCTTCAAGCCAAAGTGTATTGATTTGCTCATTTGTTAGGGTTTCTAAGAAATTCCTAACATTTCCTCTAGTGTTTGCCTTGATATAATTCCAAGCTGAGACTTCTTCTTTTGTCAACTGGAGATTTCTAATCATGGCCATTACTAGATTGCTAAACCATTCTTTGATTGCTTTACTGGCTTCAGTAACAGAATCGAGGTCTAGGATTTGTGATGTATGTCCAATAGTTTTGGGAATAAAACTTTAAGGAACATTTTTTCCTGAATTTGTTACGGGGATACCTCTAGTTGGTCTAGGGGTATAATTTCCAACAACTCTTTTGTCTTCTATCTTATTTGAGTAAGATGGTTCTTTATGTGATTAAGTATTGATTTTTGTCTCATTTATGACAATTCTCGTAGATTGTCCTACTGTGAGTCTTTGTGGGATTGTCACTTCAATCTCTTCATGTTCTGATCCTTTTGAGGTTGTTTCCTCATACTCTTCTTCAGGTTTATCCTGTTCAAAAGCGAGGATTTGTTCTTCTTGGGTTTCAAGGAGAGTTAGTTGTTTACAATAAGATGTGATTCATTCTAATTCTTCATCGTCAATAATCAAAAGAATATTTAATGTACTGAGATCATTACCATTTTGGTAATCTTTCTCAATTTTCCTTCTGAGAAACTTCATTTAGGGTATTTAAATATACCTGTAAATATTCCGAAGTTTGAAGTTCCTTGCTCAAACTGTCCAAAATGTCTCATTCCTGGAGGAATGGTGACAACTATAGTAGCTTGAGGTTGTAAAACTGGTGATTTTCTCGCTATTTCTTCGTTGATAGTGGCAGTAATGACTGCTGCTATTCTTTCCATAGCATTATTGAGATATTGAGTGATAGACCTTATCTCATGTCTCATAGAGTCAAGATATGTTCTGACTTCTTCATAAACATCACTAATTTTTGTCATATTTTCAGCCATAAATCAAATATTGATTTACTGTAGGTGTTTACTCATTTTATCAATTTTTTAATAGAGTTCTCCTAAACTTCTAACAAGTTGAGACTCATTTTCTTTCTTTTTATCCTCCCTCTTTAAAGGAGTTGTGCTCAATTCTCCTTTTAGGAGTAATCTACCCTGAGTTTTGATTAGGGGTTTTGGCCCTAAATCCAAACTTCTGTCAACTAGAGTAAGGATATCAAACTCTGCCTCTTGTATTTCAAGATAATCCATAAACTCTGGTTCATAAGTTATCCGTCTTTCTGCATGTATTACAGCACTGTTAAACTAACAAGACAGCTAATAGAGAAACATACATTGTTAGGCTTAATAAGATCCATTCTGCAATAATCATGAACAAATGATAATATACCATCAAAATCTGTGTCATGAAGTGATACAGAAATTTCTTGGTGTATGGTAAACTAAAGTTTTCCACAAGCTAAATTTCTTTGAATCATACCCAAACATCCTTCAACAGGATTTTGAATACGATTGTCAACTATAGCCATTTTGATCGATTAATACAAATAGGCTGATAGTGTGCTTTTAAGCTGGACTTTAATAGCTGCAATTGTTATCCAATATAGATTTTTCTTATCAGAAATATCTATCCTCTGTTTTATCTGTCTAATGTCATATTTGTCAAACAAGCAAATACTTGTTCTGCTACATACATGTTGGACATTTAAAGCAAATTCTTTATAAGATATGACATAATAAACATTTATTTGAATTTTAAAAACTTTTGAAAGAAAATCTCTTTTCAAAGCTTCTCCGGATTTTAATGAAAAATTTCTTTCAAGAATTTTTTGGAGTTTCTTTCAGAAACTAAAACGTCTCCTGAAAAGTTTCCTTGCAACTCTATAGTCTGTATTTTAAGAAATTCTTCTTGTGTCTGAATTTCTCTATTTTCTATGATGTCTTAATGTATAATTCATAATAAAATCATATATGTATTTTTCCATGTGCCGTTCCAAGTTCCGGCATCATTGATCAATGTCGTTAATTGCTCTTGGAGCAATTCCTGCAAAAATACCTTGTTGATAGCTCTTTTGGTACCAATCAATCATTTTATTATGCCATCCTAGATGGTCAGTAATGACAATAGAGCATGCACAAGTGTATACAAATGGCAAATTTTCCACTTAAGTTGTATTATTTCCTCAAAGTTGTTTGCCATACTTGAAAATATTTCATATTTTCTTAAAAGGGTATTTTTGTCATTTTAATGGGTTCTTGTAAGACTTTTTGTAAAAGTCCATGTACGAATATCTTTTCTCTTTGGGAAATATATAGGTTGCTAACTTCTTTTGAATTTTCACACATATACGACGAAATTCGAATAGCTTTTAGCATACTCTTACTTTCAAAACTTTGAAATTGTTCATTCGTGGCTCCATCTAGAGGTGGGGGAAAAACCGTTAACCTGTAACCTGGACCGACCTAAGCCGACTCAGTTTGGGTCAGACTGGGTCAGTTTTTGGGGCAGTGGGGTTGGGTTGCGGGTTTCAGCAGGCTAAACCTTGCCGGTTCGGTTCAATTCGGTTTTCGAGTTTCACTGACTAAGCCAGTCAAACTTGGTTGGTTTAGCCAATTTGAACTGATCATTTAACCGGTTTGGTGGTCTAAGCCGGTCAAACTGAAATTTTAATTTTTTTTTACATTTCTCCCTCTTTCTTTGGTCTAAAAATGTGTTTCACAAATCACAAAACTTTCTAGCCTTCCTGTTCTTCCTTTGATGAAAAAAAGAACTTTTAAAAAATTAACCCAACTTAAGTACTTAAAAATTAGCATTTAGAATCACAAAGTTCAAACCCTAATTGTCACGTCCTCACTTTTATTACTATATTATCTCGAAATATCAGTAGCGGAAGCTTTTCAATACATATATCTCGATTCAAAATCGATGGCGAGATTTTAGAAATACAATTCAAAAGTATTGCGACGCTTTCACTGTGCACTCTGATAATTAAGTGTATTATGGGTTACTTACAATGAAACCTCGGTCACGTACTGAAATCTCAATCACATACATGTATCTTCTCTATCCTTTGGGACGATCCGGCCATAAGGCTCTAAATTCAATACCTACAAGATTGTTAGGAGAGGAGAGGTGAGTACAAAGTACCTTGTGAATAACGACATGCATTGGCTCATGATGGAATGAAAGAAGGTCATAATACCACAAGGAAGCTAATCATAAGCACAAGTTGGGCCACCACTAGCTTAGCTCCTACCCATAAGCGCAATACACAAAGATTCAATAACAATTCAAAATAACCAAGACCACACAGTAAGGTCATAATATTATTAAGCAAAGCAAACAGGTAAACAGCGCCACTAGCGATGTCCAAGAACAATAACAATGGTTTATCCAAAGCAATGGTGCACCGTCAATAATCAATGCCAAAACAAAGCAATAGGAGCATAAGGAGCAATATTGAGTAACAAAGAGAGTTATAGAAGATATGAGATTCAAAGAAGGAGAGTCAAGGTACACGTTACTCACATCAAAGATTACCCAAAGATTCCTTGAATGAGACTTGCAAATCTTTAAGTATACTCTTGTCAAAGAATGTAACTCATTAGAGCTTTATCAATCTTAGAAAGACAACTTTTGGAGAGATCTTTTCATTCTATATTGGATAGAGGAGATGAGAAGAAAGTTAATTGATAACATTATGGTTGGCAAGAGGGGGGACCGTTTGTGGAAAACTTTTGGACGTGGGAGATTTTTGGAAGCCTTCATCTTCATTTGCCCTTTCTATATTGGTAGGAAATTAATTATATTTGAATAGCATATAAAATCCACAAATTATAAACTACCAAGTGTCATAGACACTTGGCAAAACTAGCACATTTATTATTTAGAAAATGATAAGTGTCTTCGACACTTGGTAAAAATAACAACCAATTATTTATAGAAATGACAAAATGTGCTATAAATTTCGCAAAAGTAGTACTTTCCATTAATTACAAAAATAGCATATGTCTTATAAGTTGGCAAATTTTATCTTAAATTTTCGCTGGGTGTTACACTAATTTTCTCCTCCCTCCTTCCTTCTTCCCTCCCTCCTTAATCCTTACATATTTCAAAGTTACAATTCACTTAATAATTGACAAACTCAAAATCAGATTTGACAGTTGGCACGTTCAAATTTCTCCAAGACGTTGGATTGCAGTAATGAGCTCTAATTTCCGTCCTTTCTGCAACTGCTACCGACGCCAACCCGATTCCACTACTACTGCTGCTACCGACGCCAACTCGTCTTCCACCGCTGCAGCTGCTCCTCCATTCTGCCGCTGCTGCTCCTCCAACACACTCTCCGCCACTGCAGATACTGATGCCGCTGCTGCACTTGCGCTGCGCCACTGTCGATGACCTCCTACCGCTGCTGCCGCCTGACCTCTCCCTTTCTCTCTCTCTCCCCCTCTCTCTAAATGTATGAAAAGTGAAACCCTAAGCCTAAGTCTCATTTTCCTTTAAGTAATGAAAATGGACCTAAATTGGGCCAAAAAAAAATCAGGCCTAAGAAAGATAAAAAATTGGACCAAGTTTAAGCTTAAAAAATAAATAAATGGAATAAGACTCAACCCCAACCCAACCTGACCCAAACCGACCCATTGTCGGTCATTTGGGTCACGTTGGGCCGGTCTTGGTAGGAAATATGAAAACCAGACTTTAAGTCGGGTCGGTTTCATGTTCAGGCCTAACCCCGCTTGACCGACCCAATGCCCAGCCCTAGCTCTATCTGAAGGATGTCTTCTTCTTTAAATACTGTCTATCTTTAGTTTTCTGGTAAATTTCACAAAAAAGTCCCCAATCTTTACATTTTAAATCACCTGAGTCTTTAACTTTTTTTTTTTGTCAATGTGTTGGGTCATCAAGCTTTCATAAATAAGTACAAAAGGTCCCTAATAACAGAATCCGTCAATAATTCCATTAAATTGTTGAACAAATTACCTTTATACCCTTAGCCTTTAAATTAAAAAAGGGTAATTTACACATAACATCCCTAAACTTTCAAGTATATATAGATCATGTCCCCATATTTATTTCTCCTTGTGAGGTCTTCAACCTTTTAAGAAATCCCCGTTTTGGTCCATGATGATAAAAATCATCCATTTTATCCGTTAACCATCCAATTGGAAAGAGAAAGTTTGGGGCATTTTTGGTATATCAAAAGAAAATTTATTTGGCAAATAAATTTTTTAATTTTTTTTTTAAAAAGGGGGGAAATGGATGGTGGGGGGCTCCTCCCTTTTGTATACTGCCAGAAATAAGAGCAAAGGGCTGCTATGTTCTGGCAACATGGGTAGAGACTCCCTCCACCATAAAAAAAAAAAAAAAAAACACAAAAGGCTGTCATTTCTCTCCCCTCTCCCTCAAAAAGCTGTCAGAAATGGCAGTAAAGGGCTGTTACTTTCTGCAGACAAAAGCAGAGAGCCCTCCTCTCCCATTTTTCTTTTTTAAAAAAAATTAAAATATTATTTTTTTATTTGCCAAATGGGTTTTCTTTTATATGCCAAAAATGTACCCAACTTTCTCTTTCCAATTGGATGCTTAACGGACAAAATGAATAATTTCTATGACCAAAGACCTAAGTGGAGATTTCTTAAAAGGTTGAAGAGCCCCAAGGAGAAATAAAGTTTAGAGACATGATCTATTAATACTTAAAAAATTGAGGCCCTTAGGTGTAAATTACTCATTAAAAAAACAAAAAGAATTTAATAATTAATTGTAGGCTATAAATAGAATTGACGCATATGTTACAATATAATAAGGATTTTTTTTAAAGGGATAAGGATATTTTTGTGTGTTCTTTAAACTTTGACACTAGAACCATACATGCATTGCATATAATTTGTAGAATAATTCTATTTAGACAAAGAAAAACACAAAAAGTTTGACAAAGAGAACACGTGGCTCATGTAATTACTATTGATATAAAGGTAATGTGATGTGTTGAAAAACAGAATCCCACTATGTTTCAATTTTTTTTTTTTTTTAAACTAAATATTCATTTCATAGAAAATCAAAAGAGATACAACTGGGAAAAGGGAAAAATTCAACCCTTCTCCCAGCAACAGCAAACAGATAAATAGAGCAACAGAGCATTGCAAAAAATAAATAAATAAAAAGGAAAAAGCAAGAAACATGAAGCCAAGGATTGGAGGTGCATCCCAAGTCAGCAAAAGAAACCCCGTCAAGAGGCCCATGGCTGAAATCAACAAAACCCGACGAACAAAAATACAAAAATAGGGAGGGAAAATTAGCCTAAAACAGTTGTGCAAATTACAAGGAACAACCAGCTGGGTTTTATGCGAATTAATTTTGAAGTAAATGTGGGAAAGAGTTTGATTTCTCTCAAAAATGGGCCCAAATCCACCTGCTAAGGTTAAAGAGTAGGAAGATCACTCTAGAGATTAGTTTGCATCATATTGAACAAGAGCACAGATGTGTGAAGGAATATCATTGGGTGAGAGAATATGGTGTCTTTGGTGCCTAAGACTATGAAAAGCAAAGGCTTCTGAGACTTTGTTAGCTTTTTTGTAAGTATGTTTCAACTTGGAACGACATCTATTGACCATATTTTGAATCCAGTTGAGTTTCGGCTCAAAGAAATAGTTTTCACAGCCATGCTCAACCACATCAATAGCTTTTAAGCAGCTTGATTCCAAAATTTGGACTTGGATTTGTTCAACAACACAAATATAGAGCCCATATCTAATAGCCTCAATTTCAGCCTTTAATCTACTTCCTTTTCCCAGAAAAAAGCCAAAGCCACAAATGACTTCACCATGCCAATTTCTGATCACATCACTTGAAGCAATTTCTCCTCTCTTCTAGTTCCAAGTAGAGGCCACATTCATTTTAAGAGAGCCAACTGGGGGTTTGCTCCACTTAATATGCCTTCTTAGGCCTTAGTTTCCATAGAGTCTCTGACAGAAGTGCAATCTCCATGTTTTATTCCCTTGCCAGAACTTCTCAGTTAATAGGTTAGCTCTATGCATAAGAATAATAGTAGTTTCAATGTTCCTAATGATGTTCCAACTGTTCATAGGTTTTTGTTGATACTTAGAGGCATTTCACTCACACCACAAAAACCACACTCCCAGAATAGGAATGACAGCAAGAATTTGGCCGGGCTTAGTGTTTTTCAAAGTAACAGTCCACAGCATGATCAAATGGCTGAAGATCAAGATAGGCCAATTTTTAATCCCACATACATTTGCAAAGTGACCCCAAACATGTTTAGCAATATGGCTTTCAAAGAAGACATGTTGAATAATTTTCCTCGAGGAGCAACATTGACACTTGGAGACCAAGTAAATTTTGAATCTCTATTGTAGGATAGAGTCAATAGAGATTCATTTGTTCTACAGTTTCCAGCAGAACACACTAATCATTTTAGGAACGATCATTTTCCCAACAATGTTCTTAGCGTGCTTCTTCCTATTTTGATGCCACATTTCAGTGAAATTGAATTCCTAATTCTTTGACAAGCTTTAAGTAATTTTGTCAAGGTTAGGGCTAATAGGCAAGATTTATATACGTTCAACAGTGCCTTGATCAACCCAATCTCTTAATTTTCCATAATCACAGCCACCATTGCTTATAAAGTCTTTCACTTTCCATCCTAGCTCAGGTGGGAACTTAGCTTTATGGATAATGGGCTCGAAGTCAAACCATCTATTAAGCCAAAAAGAGCGTTCTCCCTCTCCAACTTGTGATGAGATAAACTTTTCTGTCAGTTTCTCCCATTCCTTAAGCATCTTCCAAATAGATGAGTCAAGCTGTTTAATGGGCCTCTGATGAACATTATTGCCATATTTGGAATGGATAACCTTAGCCCAGAGGGATTTATTCTGTCTGAACTTCCACCATAATTTAGCGCTAAAGCAATCAACCATTTCTCTCAAAGTTCTTATACCAATTCCACCTTCTTCCATTGGTTTGCACAGGCTGGACCACTTAATCCAATGCAATTTCTTCTCCGTATCAAAATCTCCCCACAAAAATTTGGCAAAGTGAGCTTCCAAATTCTTTAGGACTCCAATAAGTGCTTTAACCATTTGCAGGGTGTATAACGGAGTGGCAGATGAGACACTCTTAATGAGGACCAGTCTACCACCAGCAGACAAAGTTTTCTTCATCCACCCCGAGGTACATTTTCTGATCTTACCCACCAATTGGTCAAAAAGACATTTTTTTGTGGCATTTGTACAATGGGGCACCAAGGTAAACAATTGGCAGATTGCCATGCTTAAATTCAGTTATGCCCTGGATGTGTTGTGTCACACCCCCAATTCTTATTACCATATTATCTCAAAATATTAGTAGCGGAAGCGTTATCTCAATTCAAGATCAAGGGCCAGATTTTGCAAATACAAATCATACAATATTATATATAATGCCATTATAATTTCTTTACAATAATTATTGCGACAACCCACAACGAAACCTCGACCATGCACCGAAATCTCGATCACACACATGTATTTTCTCTACTCTTGGGATGATCCGGTCATAAAGCTCTAAATCAGTACCTACACGATTGTAGAAGATGGAGAGTGAGTACAAAGTACTCAGTGAATAACCAAATATCTTGATTCACCTTTCATGTAAGAAAAACGCATTTTCAAGAAAATCACGGAGTCCACAAAACCTTTAGATGCACAAAGTCATTGAATGCACAAAGCCTTTTGATGCACAAATGGGCCCTTCACTAGCTAAACTACTACCCATAGTGCACACATGTTCGGCCAAGACCACATAGCAAGGATACAAAGATTCAAATTCACTAAGACCACACAGTAAGGCCACAGTATCACAAAGCAATTCAAAACAGGCAGAGCATTAACTAACGATACAAATGCAATGAATCAAATTTTGTTTCCATAACAATGCATAACGTTCATATTCAATTTATGAAAGCTTAATACATGATTGAAAGGAAATCAAAGTACCGGTTACTCACATTTTACCGCAAAGATTCTTTGAACAATTCTAGATGGAAGATGCTTTCAAGTCTTTGATATTTTACAAACAAAGCGTCTCATTTAAGTAAGGTTTTAATATGTATATAGAGAGGGCTTTATTTTTAATGCAAAGAGAGTGTTTTGGGGAGTTTTAATTGGTGTTTTTCTTGTCACAATGAGATTGGACGAATTTCTCTAATTACTTTGGGATAGAGGAGAGAGATAAGTAGAGTGTTGTGAGAAACTTTGGTGAAATCCTCCCTCAATTGGCTTTTTTATAGTCTTTAGATTTAATTACATTTAATTAGCATTTGAGTTCCATTATTTACAAGACTAACAAGTGTCGTGTACACTTGGCAAGATCTAGCAAATTTATTATTTATATAAATGTCATGCGCCTTAAAACTTGGCACAAGTAGCAAGTTTAGTATTTAGAAAAATGACAAGTGTTTACATACTTGATAAATCATAATTCTTTTAATTACAAAAATAGCAAATGTCTTATATTTTGGAAATTTTAGCACTATATATTAAAGAGGACGATGTGACTTAACCATTATCTATTTATTTATTTGTTAATCATCATTAAAGTAATGCCATAAAGCTTAACTGATTCTTAAATTTTTGATAGAATGTTACATGTTGCTTGAGGATGGAGGTTTTGCCACAGAGGAAAACAGATTTAGCTCTATTAATTAGTTGACCAGAGGACATTTTATACCGAAGTAACAAGGAATTTAGCTGTTCAACCACTCTCCCATTACCAAAAATAAGGATGTCATCTGCAAAGGCCAAATGGGATATGGTAACCTTACCTCTATATTTGTACCTCCAGGCATATTTAAAGGAAATCCAAATTTCTAGACAGAACTTCAGCAACAAGGATAAAAAGACTAGGAGAAAGTGGATGCCCTTGTCTCACTCCTCTAGAGGCCTGGAAAAAACCAGTCAAGGGTCCATTGACCAAGACTGAAATCCAACATCTCGAGCTACATCTTTGAACAAATCCAATCCATGCTTGTGAGAATTGAAATTTAAAAAGCACTTTTCCAAGAATTTCCAATTTAACCTGTTTTAAGCCTTTTCCATATCAAGTTTGATAGCAACGTTACCTCCTAGAATCTTTCTGTCCAACTGAAAAATCAACTCTTGAGCAAGAAGAATGTTTTCAGCAATGTCTCTATTCTTAACAAATCTACTCTGGTTTGGGGATATGCATTTGGGCAAAAGCAAGGAGAGTCTATCATTTATGATTTTAGCTAGGAGCCTGTTGAAAACAGAGCACAAACTAATAGGTCTGTAGTCTTTCCAGCTTTCAGGTTTGTCTTTTTTAGGAATGAGGCTAATAATGGTACAGGAGAAAGTTCTATAGAGACACTGTCCAAGGAAAACAGCCCTGATAGCTTCGCAGATGTCTTTGCCCAAATTTCCCAACAGTATTGAAAAAAACCAAGTACTAAAGCCATCCAGTTCAGCAACATTATCCTTGTCCATTTCAAACAGAGCCATCCTAATTTCCTCGTCATCCGGAGTTTTAACCAGGGCCTGGTTTTCCTCCTCACTAATAGAGGGTTCATCATCTCCAACAGGCCCTCATTGATAGAGATTTGCTCTTCAAGATAGAGGTTTTGAAAATAATTCTTGGATGATTCCTTAATGTTCTCCTCTTGGTCCAAAATAGTCCCATTTTCCTCAATCTGTGAGATCCTGTTCTTATTCCTATGGCCATTAACAACGGCATGGAAAATTTTGGTATTGTTGTCCCCTTCTCCAATCTAGTTTGCTCCATATTTTTGTTTCCAATAATCCTCTTCTATGGCTAAAGCTTGAAATAGAACAGCCTGCCCCTCGTACAACTTGCATCTAACACTTTGAGTCTGTTGATTATCATAGTCAGTGCAGTTTGCTGACCACTTTCTCTGCCTCCTTAACATTGGAAAAGATGTTACGAAAAACCTGTTTGTTCCAATCTTTAAGGATAGTTTTAAGTTTAGTCAGTTTCTTTCACAGTATCCACATGCCGTTTCCTTCAATAAGTGGTTTCCAACATTCCTTAACAATTTCCATGAAATTCTTATATTTAGTCCAGGCATTCATGAATCTAAAAGCACCAGGCACCTTGTAAACCTTAGAAACATGTTCCAAGATAATGGAGCAGTGATCAGATGCGCTTCTGTTAGGTATTACAATTTGAAAATCCCCCATTTTATTGACAAAATCGATATTTCCTAAGGCTCTGTCAAGTCTTTCCCAAATTCTCCCATTCATCCAAGTAGACCTGGCTCCCCCAGTACTCAGGTCCTCAAGCCCACAATCGAAAATTGAATCAAAAAATTCTTCACTAGCCCTCCTATTTCTAATCCGCCTATCACTTCTTTCTGTGGGTTTAACCACACAGTTAAAATCACTTGTGACAAACCATGTCCCACAGTCGTAGTAGCAATGGTCCTAAGTTACTCCCACAGACTGTTCCGTCGAATATAATTGTAACTAGCATAGATAGCCGAGAAAAAAAAATCCCTGCCAGGGTTGGTATCCAAGACTTTCAAATGTACAAATTGATCATCATCTAAAACAACCTGACAATTAACTTGCCTCTTCCACATAACCCAAATATGGCCATTTTTATTTGAAACAATAAAGTTAAAACCAAGTTCAAGACCGAAAATTCCAATTTTGAATTTGTCCACAAAAGGTTCAATAACAATAGCAAGAAATTTTGTGTTCACATACCAGGAATTTAAGCCTTCTTCTAGCATTTTTCTTGGCGATACCTAGCACATTCCATATGATCGTGTTAATTATCTTGACAATGGTAATCTTGTTCCTCGTCGTAAGTGTCTGAGTGTAATTCCTTATCTTCCTACGCAGCGTCCTCGTCGGAGTAATCTCCAAACTCGTCCTCTTATGTTTCTGAAGTTCCAATAAGTGGTGAAAATATTTCATCCAAGTCATCATTTCCATCTCCACAATACGTTTCAGATTCAGAATTATCTTATTGAACTTGGTCTTCCAATGACGGCAGGAGTTGAAATGGGTTTGGTGTAGTGTCTTCATCATGAATGTGACTATCCTGAATTTCGAAATTGGTAAAATGGGTACAATTGCCCAAATCTTAGCTCCGGTGGGCTTAGTCTGACCCGATTGCCCTTTTTTGTTGCCACGCCTTTTCCTAGGTGGTTGAGCACGCATGTATCCACTTGTGTCGGCCAGTAACTTGGAAGCCTTTTTCAAATTTCCAGGTTCTTTAGTCAATCCCATCATTCCTTCATTGCCAGCCCATTTTTTTGGGCCTTCGACTCTCAGCCCAACCTCATCCTTTCTTTTCTTTTGGTGCATGACGTTTTTGAGCCGATCCAAATATTTGTTGACAATTTTCAATTTTTTGATCCCTTTATCAGCTTTTTCCTTATCTTCATTCGCCTCCACTGACGCTATCCCTCTGGAAACAACTGCTGAATCTTGCACAGAATTGTTTCCAATTTTTTAGCTATGATTACTTTTTGCTTTTGATTTTTGAAGTCAAAAGTTGGCGCCTTTTCTATAGTGGGAGCCACTGCAGTTTCGTCTCTGCAACTAACAACAACCTCGGCCACTTTTCCTTTTCCATTCTATTTACTTTTGATCCAAAGACATTCCTTAACATCATGACCCAGGTAAAGACAGTGGGAGCAATATGCCGGTGGGTTTTTGCATACTACGTACATTTTGCCAAAAGCCAGTATCTCCCATGCCAATCTAAATTCTATCGGGTCTAGGCTTTGAGACGTCAATTTCGACTAGTATTCTTGCAACATTTAGACGAATTTTCAAGGCAGTGGCTTTATCGACATTTAGAGCAGACCACAAACACATGGCAATCAATTTAATAGCATTCTAATGTTGAAAAAGGATATACAGTAAGCCCGGAAAAGAGACCCGACCGGGGCTATAGGGCTTTTAATGAGGAAGTTAAAATCTCGAGTCCATTTAAGGATTCGCATAAGGCAACCTTTGATCATCCAAGTTGATTGAGAAAATAAAGAAGTATAGTCTTCTTTGAAAGCAAAATGAATCATAATATGTCTGGAATCTCACAAGCCAAGGTTAAAATGACCCCTGAAACGAGCTCGGAAACAAGCGTCGCGCAAGATATCCATGGAAGGTCGATTTTGAGAAAATTTATCAATAAGCACAAATTTGCAAGGGCCCTTCGAGAACATCCAGAAGGTCACTGGGAAAAAGTACACCCAGCTCACTATCAATTGCAGTAGGGCTAAGAATAGGGAAAATAAACGGAGAAGGTTGTTGCCTACCTACAGCCCAGGTAAAACTCTTGGCAGAAGCACCAATAGCTAGGGGGTGAGACACAGCAGCAGGTGAGGACGGCTTAGGTGGGGTAGGAGTGGGTTGAGTGGCCAGCTGGGTGACAGGATCAGGTTGAGGAGGTTGGAGGGAGGCTGGAGCAGAGCAGCGAAGGGGAGGAGGGGCAGAAGTCCGTAGGTACATGGAAGAAGGAGTAGGTTGAGTGGGCTGTTGGAAGATAGGATCAGGTTGGGAAGGTTGGCCGGAGGCTGAAGCAGAGAAGCGTAGGGGATGAGGGGCAAAAGTTCAGAGGTTTCTAAGGGCGGGATGGAATCTATCAGAAGAAAGGAACCTACGACAGTTAAGGTGAGGGTTGCGGACGTGAACAGGAGAATGAGCAGCCGAAGAAGAGAGGGGAGGGGGAGCAGAGGAACTGGAGGGACCGGTGGAATGCTCCCCATGAACGACCGGGATAGAGATTAGCAGAAGAGAAGGTAGCTTAGAAAGAGAATTTATATGAAAACATTTCTCACCTCTACCATGTTTCAGTTTTGTTTAAACTTTTACACCACTTTTTGTTCAGATAGCACAACTCTAATTTGTAAGGTTTTGGGTCTGTTACCGAGCTGGCCCCAAACCGACTGAAGTCCAATTCGTGTTGGGCAAGTTTGCCACGATTTGCCCTTTTTTCCATTTCAAGTATCCAACGCAACCAGGTCGAGTCGGATTGTGGGGTTGGCCGAGTCATTTGCCAAACCCATTAATCTACCCGATGTATTCTAAAAAGCTCGTTTCTACGGCACTTAAGCTTGAAACTTGAGTTTCAGACTTCACTATGCCTTTTGTTTTATCACACATTGAAAGCGCTTTTATCACGCATTAATGCGCTTAAGCGCCTAAACTCAATACTCGACCTCAAAGCTTTTCCACAATTTACGCTTATTAACACCTTGCCTACTCGTAATTATTTGTGCATCTTTCATCAGCAACATAAGTTCTCATGTTTTTTTACTTTACTATATTTCAGTTCTTAATATGGTTTGATGTTACATTTTATATGTGAATTGAATTGAGATCAACATATCATTTATATGCATTAATCTACTATCATACAAACGAAATTGAGTGTATGTTACACCTATCTATATATTAAAGTAACATAGTCTGGTCAACTCTTTTTCCCGCTAAAAAATACGCTCTTTCACATCAAATCTAATCTCACTCAATAGTGAATCTTGCATTCAAATTTTAAAATGAAATCAAGGATCGCAAATCCTGGGATTGTGATTCTTCAACATCTGCTTCTCTCTGCGTTGAATCGATCGAAGAAAGAATTTTTGGATTGATTAAATCAGTCCCATAAATACTGCTACCCTTCTCTATTTGCATATAATGATGTTGATCTTGGCTGGATGAGCTGTTTAAGTTCAAATTTTGAATGTCAGCCCTTTGAAACATTGCCTGGTGATACATGAAAATGATTTTCCTGGCCTTTGTTTGCAATTTTGTTAGTTTAGGAGTTCACAATCAGTTACATTAGTGCGCATAAAAGTAAATGATCAAATGGTTTTCCTTTTCATTTATCTATTCTTTCGCCTTGGCCATTACGTGATAAAAACTTTTAAGTTCATAAAGAAATTAGGATGATTTTGTTTATTGAGCGATGTTGCTACCGATTCTCAGGTAATTGAATTAATTAATCCTTTCCCCGATTATATTGGATGTTGTTCTATGAACCCTTTAATTTGTTTATTTATATTGAAAAGAACTGGTCATTATGACTTTTAATGCATTAAAGCTTCAGTTCTTTAATTTTCTCTATCAAAGAAGTACCAGTTCTTGTGTATTCAGGTGGATGAACTTGAAGGAAATTTAGGTGGTCTTCTAAGACAACACGGACGTGGCAAACAGGGGTGGAGCCCAAGAAAGACCAGTGCAGTCCATGGACCTCACTAAACCATGTAACAGCCCATTAAATTTTAAGGCCTGAACCAAAACCCAAATGATACTTATTATTATCAATATAAAAAGATGCCTTACACTTGGGCCAATATGTTTGTTCCTTTAATTTAGCCCAAATAATTAATTAATACGCAGATTACTCCAAGCCCAAACAATGTGCAATTAGACCTCTTTAATAGAACATAATTTCACTTTTTTAATGATTAGATTCCAATGTGAGATAAGTCTGCCTTCTCATTACCGCCTCTCTCTATAAATGCTGATGCATTTTGCTTTTCATTTTGAGTCTCTCTCTCTTTTCCATTCCTGCAAATTACTCACTTCACCCTTGAATATTCCTCAGCCAGCAACTATAAGCTCTTTGCTCCCTATTCCATACACCCCCAACCACCCCTCACTCTCATTGTCAAATGCACTTAGAAACCTTCCTCCATTGCTGCAGATAGGGTTTAATTAAGGACTAGAATTTTGGTTTTCATTGGAGTTCCTCACCATAAGGATTTCTAAATCTTTTCTGGATCTCTCTCATTCATATAATATGCTTTTTCAACTATTGTCTTATCATATGAACAAAAAGTTCTGTATTATTGTGTTACCAATATAAAGTGGATAAGAGAGACAAAATCATTTTCTTTTTATTTCTCAACTACTCTCTCCGTACTTGAGGGTCGACTTGAATGAACAAAAATTTTGGACCGCGTTGAAGAAAAGTTCTGGCCCCCCCCCCCCCTGATGGCAAAATCAGTAATATGCCATTAAAAGTACACCCACACATCTCATTCAAATTTTGGAGAGGTTTGTTCCTTCTTGATTCATATATTTTTTCTATTTCATTTTCGTCATTGCGGTCAACCATTTTACAGGTTAAACATGTATGGTTTAAAATGAACGTGATTGGATCAATGATTTTTTCTACTTCATTTTTCTCATTGCAGTCAATCAATGAACGTGATTGGATCAATTTTTACAGCTTAAACATGTTTGGTTTTTAAATGATTTTATCTAAAAGGAGAACTCCATAGAAATTGCTCTTACTTACTGGTCAAGTTTCAAGAAATTATGACCAAAATTCAATGAGGAAGATTTGGTTCTAAAAGAGATTAGAAAGGCAAATGCATTAGACAAAGAGGAAACCCCAAAAGAGAAAGAGTGGTAAAGACGGGCTTAACCTTTTGTATGATTGTATCCCTCCTTTTTTGGTGTCTGATCTTTCAGTAAGATTGTAGTGGTTTGTGATATTGCAATGTTGTAATCAATCATATTAACCATTCTAATCATCTAAAAGGGAGAGAAATAGTGGTGAAGAGAGCAACTTAAACTTTCATTTTCATTTTGTGACAGAGCAAACATTCATATTCTCTTTACTCACTTGAATTCTATAATTTGCTTATTTTCCTTATCAGCGTCTATATATGGTGACCCTTGTAAGGATGTAGCTTGGAGGAGTCAATATTGCGTGTATCTTCTTTAATGTTCAGTTCATATCTTGGTTATGGACTGATGGTCTGATGGATCTTTGTTTTCATAAAAGTTTTCACCAACTTTTTATAATAGATTAATAGGTCGACAATGCTGATAACTTAATTGGAAAGTTTCTATTACCCGTCGTTTAATTTCTTGCTCCCATGGATCTAAAATATTCGAAGTCACTGATTATTAAGTTTTATAAAATTTTCTCTACAGAATCTTCTAAATGAGCTCCTGTTTGGGAGAATTCTTTATGATGCTCTGATATTAGTTGAGTATTCTTTCCTTTCCCCTGGGAGTTCGGCATAATCATTAGCAAATCATTTGAAAAATATCACCCGAGGAAAACTAATGGTTACCCATGAGGCCATAGAGTATTACAAGTGGACATGAGTGTTGAGTTGATGTATTCTCAACGTTTTACATCAAAGCTTAGAATGAAGGATGTTTAACATGTATGTTATATTACAGGGAGCATGCAGACCAAGCAAAGCTGCCTTCTCCTCTGCAAATGAGGCACGACCTATTAGTTTATGCTGAAATTTTGGTGGCGATGGTTTGCAACAAAGATCGTTAAGAGTTTTGGCAAATATGCTTGTAAGGGTGTGTTTTTATCATATTTGCCAGCAAGAGTTGCGAAATGGCTTCAATAAAGTTAATAAAAGTCTAGGCCTGTGAGAGCATTCACATTAGTAGTGTTAAAATTAACTATCAACATTAGAAAAAGTAGAGTTTTTAGTGATTGTTAAATGACATCTAAGCAAGTTAAATTTAACTATTAATTTATGCTACATTTGTAATTTTAAATATGAGTATTAAATTTAATTATCAATTCAATAGTCAAAGGATGAGCAAATCCCAATTTAATTAAAATAAAAAAAGAAGAAATAATACTACATAAAGTGTTAAGTTTATTGTTAACTTTAATAACAAAAATATTAATTTATTAAATTAAATGCTTTTAGCAACTACTTTAACGCCACCAATGTAAGTTGTTTTTTGAGTTATTAACTAATTCTACTAACAACCTACTTTAATACTACCAATGTCGATACTCTGATATATTCTATGTGTGTTTAGAGTAGGAATAAAACATCTTATCTTATATATATATATATATATATATATTAAAGTAGGTTAGTGGTCATAAGTAAATTTTCCCGTTAAAATCACTATCTTACTTTTATATGCTTCTTTTATTTTTTATTTTATAATAGTAACAATAATAACTATTATCCATTCTCGAATGTAATATTTTAGTACGTTATCTAATTGATTATTTGTTTTTCTCTGGTAAAATATATATTGGTAAAAATTTAAGTAGAGCAAATATGAAAGTAGTAATATTTGATGATAATGATATAGAATAAAAACAAAAAATTATTTTAATTCTTTTTAGAATGAAAATTGGTTAAAAATTAATTTTAGAGGTAAATGGCAAATAATATGAAATTTATCCTTTGTTATAATTGTAGTTCATTTGAGTCTTTTATAATTGGAGACTTTGTAATAAAAGACTGTGTACTTTAAATTGTTTAGAGTAGATTTAGTGAATAGTGATAAAGAAATGTGAAAAATAATTTTTCTAAGAATATATGGTGGAGAATGAATATGGAAAATAATTTATTCTAATAAATGAATATAATTCACACCCTATTAAATAAGGACGTGAGTGTAGGTAATTTTAAAGTTGTATAAATTTTGTATCCTTTCTTTTTTATGGTTTCTTAGTTTCCATACTCAATATGAAATTAACTTTATAAAAATTCATCATTCTCATTTTTATTGCTTAATAGTATTGTTTTATTAATGACAATTTAATTAACTCAATGTTAAGTAAATATATTGTGCGTGTCCATTTGACTCTTTTTATGTATATTAGTAACATATGTATATGAGTGAGTAGTACGCAATAAAATTATGTTATTTAGTTTTTCAAATTACTACGTATTTTTTTGTAAATTATTTTATTCTGTGCAACGCGTGGGCATACAGCTAATTATATATTAAAGTAGAATAGTGGCCATATACAAATTTTCTCGTCAAAATCATTATCCTACTCATGTATGCCTCTTTTATTTATTTATTTTAATAATACTAGATTTTTCACCCTGTGCGTTACACGGGCATAACAACATAAATTAAAAAAATTAGGACAGAAAACAAAGACAAAGTCCCGATCATTTTTCCAGTATAATACTAAACTTGAAAGTTTCTTTTTTTCTATTGAAGGAAAAAAATTTATTCTGATTGTATTTTTAATTATATTTAATTAAAAAATAAATATTAAAGTAACTATACTTTAAAAAAAAAAAAAGATAATATAGAATTAGCAATCAATTTTATATTAAACTTTCACAAAATATAATATAAGTATGATTAATTAATTTCTTTGAAAACAATAGTGGGAATGTACAATTTATGTAACTATACTTACAAAAAAGGAAAAAAAACCAATGAAATCATAGTCCATCGAATTTGGCTTTACATAGATTTAAAATATATAAACCAGACTAATTGGGGATTTGTTTTTCTTTTTTTGAAAAGAATTAATTTGAGAATTATTGAAGCGTGCTTTAAAAAATTTCAAATGTTTGTTATAATATTTCTAGCAAGAGTAGTATATGTATGTATATGTGATAGGGGAGAGCGAAGGAGAGAGATTCATAATTTTAATTTATATATAATGAAATAATTCATTGTCGGCAGATGGACGGTAAAAAAATAAGGTAAACTAAAGTAAATCGTCAAAAAAAGGGGAAAATTTTTCTCCATGATGCAAGTGGTAGAACGATAATATGAACTAAAAGTGCAATTCAAACTCAAGCATAACACAAAACCCAATTGAAATATGCGATTAAAATATATCTCTTTTCTTGATTTTTAATTTTAGGTCAAGAAAAAAGATTAATTAAGAAAATAAAAAAATTAATTCAAAAATTCTTAAAAAAATTAATTCAAATAAAAAACTAAAGATACATGAAGAGTTAATGAAAAAAGTCTTACACCAAAAACCTAAAAATAGAAATCATGAAAATGGATTAAAAAAATAAAAAGGAAAATAATTCAAAATCAACAATAAAAAACAAGAGAAGAGAAATATTAGTAGATCTGAATTTTTACTATAAGATTGAAGCCTTAATTAGATGAAGATTAGATGATAAGGTAAAACGAGAAATTGACAAAAATTAAAAAATGGATTGGATCGATATAAATTTTGAAAAGGAAAAGACAAAGAAGATATGTTAAAGAAAATAATTCAGGAAAAAATAAAAATATATAATTTCACAGATGATGTCATTGTGGCGTCATCAAAATCCTTATAAAGCCAGACTATTAGCGAAAAAAATTATACTAGACAAACGTCTCTTATTATTAATATATAGATATATACGCATTCCCAGCTAATTAAGTTTATAACTAAATCTCTAATATCTTATATATATTTAATTTTATACATAATTATAATATATATTATAATATATATATAAAATAAAAGTTATACCTCGGTTTAGATTTTCGAGAAATTTTTTAGAAAGTAAAAATAAAATAATAAATATATATAAATATATACATCTACTCTCCTGCTTATATGCTTTTATTTTATATGCTTTCAATCATATACATATTTACATATTAATATATAAGTGAGAACCTATATATAAATAAAAATTCAAGTTTCTGGGATACAATAGTAATAATATTTGAGGAAGATGATTTAATTCTTTTTGGAATGAAAAGTGATTAATAATTAATGTTAGGGGGTAAATCATATAGAATTTATCATTTATTGTCATATTACTTCCCTTAGATCTTTTGTAATAAGAGGGCATGTACTTTTAGATTTTTTTTTAAAATGAATTTAGTGAATGGTGATTTCTTTGGAGAATGTATCACACTATATGAAGATATGCAAAAATAATTTTTTCAAGAATATATGGTAGAGAATGAATATCGTAAAGAATTCATTTTGATAATGAATACCATAGACATTTCAAATATTTTTTTAGAGTTCTTGTACTATAATTATTGATCAATGATATGTGTGCATAATAATTTTGAAATTACATAAATATTGTATGCTCTCTTTTCTATAATTTAATTTTTATATTCAACGTGAAATTAAATTTATATTAAAAAATTCATCTTTAATTTCTCATTTTCATTAGTTAAAAAACTTGAAAGTACTGTTCCATGAATGACAATTTAATTAGTTCTAGCCAAGTGAAAGAATTGTACGCAATAAAATTGTAATTATTAAAAATATGTATATATGAGTAAGTAATACACAATAAAATTATAATTATTTCGTTCTTTAAATTATCAAGTATTTTTTTAGGCGTATTATTCTATTCCGTGCATCGCACGGGCATACAACTAGTATATATAAAAGTTGCAATGTGTAAAAGGAGCATCCTCACCATTGACTGATTGTTTCGTCCGTTGTTTATGCATTTGTGTTTTTAATAGATGCTTATTTTTTTCAAAATTGCTTAAATGTCGTTTTTGTTATATTTTTATTGGTGAATTATATAAGACTTGAGGCCTGAGGGGTTGTCAGATGAAATTCATACAGCAGTTTTGACCCAGTTTTTTCTACGTTGTTAATTGTTTGAGAGATGATGACAACGATTGTTACAGTTTAAGCATTTAATTTGCATCGTGAATTTTTTGTTGGGGTTTTGTCTTTTTATACGACTAACCTGCTAGATTATTTTATATTTTATTTATTTATTTTTTTTTATCGTGAGGACCAAGAAGATTAATTTATGATTTACTAAAAATATATTCAATACGATAACATGTCTTGTTACGTATATGACTATTCTTATTTGGTTTATGACATATTTCTTATACATATTCTTTTCGATACTTTTAATAGAGGAGTTGTTTTTTTGTATACAAATCATTTTGCGCTCAAGATATTGATACTCGATAACTGGGGTGCCAAAAAATGAAATGAGAAATGTTCAATATAATGAAGTTTTTCAAAATTTATAACAAGTTAGCTTAGAAAGTAAATTTTAATACATTCTATATTCTCCTATTCTATTCTATTACATTTTACTCAATGTGTAAATTTTTGTACGAGTTATTTTGTTCTAAAGGAATGATGAGTCCGGCCATCACACAATAAGATAAAATTATTAATAAGTTATATGTACAATATTACTACCTCTGTCCCGTGAAATGGTCCTAGTTTCCCTTTTTTTACTTGTCCCAAATTATAATCTACTTCTATTAAGTAATTATTAAATTTTCTTATATACTCTTATTTAATGTGCGTTGATATCAGCAAATAAAAACTAATAAAATTGAATAACAACTAGATGAATCGGTATATTAAGAAAAATATTCATAAATTTCACTTTTTCAAGAACATTAATTGAACTTTCTTAATCAATGTAAAAATTGATACAAGACAATTTTCACATGACGGAGGAAGTATCTCTTTTCAATTGTATTTTGGTTCATTTCATTTTTTTCATACCAAGCGAGCAAAGGTGCGCCGTAGTTACGTCATTTTATGATGTAGAACACAGTCGCAAACCTATGATTTTTTCTTTCTGTAAATTAAAACTCAATGTCTCACTTTTATGTGGAAAGAAAAATTATTTTCGATATTATTATACCAATATTCCTTTTGAGTTAACACAAGTTCCTTTTAAAGAGTCATCATACTTAAATGGTAATACTTGATTTAAGAGAAAAGTGATCGGCCATAATATTTTGTACAATAAAACATATCAAAAGTTTAAAGAGACGTGAAAAACTATTTAATTATTGTTGTTTCATCGTGAAGTCTATATATAAGAATGGATAACCGCTAAAATGATATTTATTATTTTTTATGTGATAACGGTGTTAGTTCTCCTATTTAATATAACCCATCTGATCCAAGACTATTTTTTACGTTTCAAAGGAGGCCATTTCCTTTGATGGGGTGTTATGCAATGATCATCAACAAAAGTTAAGGGTAATTATATTTGTACGTTGGCACTTTTTTTAAAAAAAAAATTGGTGTTTAGCCATGGACAACTATATATTGTTGTATCGAGAGTTACGAATTGGAATGAGTTAAAGATCATATTTGTGACAGAGATGTAATGTAAGCAATTCCCATTTTTGTATTTCCAATGGGAGAGGATCTAGATTCAACTATTAAGGTAGCGTTTCACGAAATTTTCAACAATTTGCATTAGCTTAATTAGATTATTTACTAATGTCCAATTTTAAAGCATTTCATTATAACTTCATGATTTTTATTTTTAAATATGCACCATTCATGTAAATTTGAGACCAATTAATTATTCAACTTTTATAGTTTATATTATTGTGTATTTGTCTTCTCGTGCAAGGCGCCGGTAAAAGACTAGTTCTCCATTATTACTAATGCTATATGATCCAAATAAACTGGCTCAGAAAAAATCTAACCTTGGACGAGTTAAGCTAAACGCAGATGGGGGCCCTTGAAGTGGCCGCAAGAGGGGCTAGGGATCATTTGGACCAATTTTTGCAGCCACTGAATCCTTATATTCTGGTACTATTGTGAATACTGAGTTGCATGCTATTCCAACCGGGTCAGGTTGTGTAGGAATGTTCAAGCAATAGATATCTGGTACTTTAACGGCGCCTGACAATAGTGTGACATAATATCAATATAAATGCCTTATGTTAGGTTGATTAAAGAAACTAATGGCAATTGTTGAAGATAGGACAGTTTTCTAGTTTTGTTTTCTGATATACGTAACAAGAAGTTGTACTGCATGCATTCATATGCATTGCAATTGCACTTCATTTCATTTTTCTTGTAAATATTGGAAGTAGGAGTAATCACGTTCCCTTTTTCTAAAAAACTGTATCCCAAGTTTAAATTTTCAAGTTGGGATACTGGGGGGGGGGGGGGGGGGG
>CAVNYN010254307.1:4936-73299 GCA_963692815.1 Nyctanthes arbor-tristis | reverse complement strand
TATAATTGGCGATGCTCTTAGATCTCTCCCCGCACGAAACCCATGTGAAAGAAGACGAAAAATCTCTAATGCAATCAAGCCACAATTAAAAAAAAAAAATACTCTATCTATCTTACAATGATAGCCCATTAATAATTTTCACATTTATTAAGAAACGATACTTAATATAGCTGAAACGTTAAATTTTACTTTATTTTTCTACATATATTATTATATATATATATATTAATTAACAGTTTATCTAGCTCAATTTGATTGTAGGCTCAATTAAAAATGATTTTTTCGCTCATTGTCTGGCTATTTTAAAAAACCAATTGATGATATCATTATTCTATTATTATTGTACTTTTCTTTATTATTATATTTTTCTTTTTAATCAATTAATTTAATATTTTTATTTTGAAAATCTATCTATATATTAATTTAATATATTTATTTCAGAACTCTATCTGTATATTATATTTAATATTTTTATTGACTCTATCTATATATTAATTTAATATTTTTATTTCAAAACTCTATCTACATATTATATTTTAATCAATTTTACTATATCCGATTGTATAATTTCATGATTTTATATTCTCCTAATATATTATATTTTACTTTCTCAGCATAATATGTCTGTGAGACACACAAGTGTTAAACATATTAGTCCGTAAATGTACGGGTGTGAAATTAATATAGATTATATTATCGGGTTTTATTGCCTTTAAAAGAAATAAAAAATAAGAATTAATAAAAAAATTATCGGTTCATTTATTATACTTTTTTCTTATTGTTATGTTTTTCCTTTTAATCAATTAATTTAATATTTTTATTTTGAGATTTTATGTACATATTAATTTAATATTTTTATTTTAAAATTCTATCTACATATTACATTTAATATTTTATTTTGAGACTCTATTTATATATTAATTTAATATTTTTATTTCAGAACTCTATTTACATATTATATTTTAATCAATTTTACTATATTCGATTGTATAATTTCATGATTTTATATTTTCCTAATATATTATATTTTACTTTCTCAGCATAATATGTCTGTGAGACACACGAGTGTTAAACATATTAGTCCATAAATGTATGAGTGTGAAACTAATATAGATTATATTATCGGGTTTTGTTGTTTTTAAGGGAAATAAAAAATAAGAATTAATAAAAAAATTATTGGTTCATTTATTATACTTTTTCTAATTGTTATGTTTTTTTTTTTAATCAATTAATTTAATAATTTTATTTTTAGACTCTATCTACATATTAATTTAATATTTTTATTTCAAAACTTTATCTGCATGTTACATTTAATATTTTTATTTTGAGACTCTATTTATATATTAATTTAATATTTTTATTTCAAAACTCTATCTACATATTACATTTTAATCAATTTTACTATATCCGATTGTATAATTTCATGATTTTATATTATTCTAATATATTATATTTTACTTTCTCAGTATAATATGTACATAAAACGCACAAGTGTTAAACATAGTAGTTAGTAAATGTACGAGTATGAAATTAATATAGATTATACTATCTGGTTTTGTTACCTGTAAAGGAAATAAAAAATAAGAATTAATAAAAAAAAGTATAGGTTCATTTATTATACTTTTTCTTATTATTATGTTTTTCCTTTGAATCATTTAATTTAGTATTTATATTTTGAAACTCTATTTACATATTACATTTTGGTTAGATATATATCATATTTGACTAATGAGTTTGAATTATATGAAAATAGATAATATCAATCTTAATTTCAATATTACTTTTCCTTATTATTATACTTTTCCTTTTAATCATTTAATTTAATACTTTTATTTTGGGACTCTATCTATATATTACAATTTCATTAGATATATCTCATATTTGCCTAATGGATTTTAATTTTACTCTATTCGATTGTGTAATTTTATCATTTTATATTCTCTTACTCCGTTGTATTTTATTTTGTCAGCATAATATTTCCGTGAAACGCACGGGTGTGAAGCATATTGTGTCAGTGAAACGCACGAGTGTGAAACTAATATATATTATACTATTGGATTTTATTATCTTTAAATAAAATAAAAAATAGGAATTAATGAAAAAAATTATTGATTCATTGAGATATCGATGGACTAATAACAAATATTTAAAACTATGTCAGCAAAATAAAGAATTGATTGTATGCTACTTGCAAATATATGATACACATTAATTCATACAGGTTGTGTTTTTCAATTTCTTTATAGCATTAAGTTTGACAGGTATAATTATGTTATATTTTATGTATAAAATTTCTTTAGAACTCTACCGTGCAACGCACAGACGTGTGCTCTTCCGATCTTCTTATTAATTGTTTGAAATACTTTCAATACATATGTAATTGAATAACAATAATGAATTAGAAGCACATATTAAAATAAAACATTAAATACATATTCAATATGGTAAGTAAATTATTCCTTTGTCCCATAAAAATATGCCAAGTTTCTATTTTTATTTGTCCTAAATTATAGTCTATTTATATAAACGAGGTTGAATAATTAATTTATTTTCTAAATACGCCCTTAGTACAACTGCTATAAATTTGTAATACATTAACTTAAATTAATCTTAAATAAGAGTATATTGTGGAAGTAAGTGTAAATTTTATATTTTTAATCACATTAATTCACATTTCTTAATTTTCGTTAAAGATTGATATAAGTCTATTTTCATAAGACAAATAGAATATTTTTGTAAAACAGGTAAAAATAAAATAGCAAATTATCCTTTTAAAACAGGGATAGTAATACCCATACATAAGCAAAGCGATGCGTCAAGATTTATGTGGTTTGGTCTATAAAAATTCAAGTGACTTGTCCCACACGTTTTACTAGAATCCAAATCTCCCCATCTTACGGTTCCCTTTAATAATAAAAACAAAGATTAAAAGCGATTGGATGCAATTTCAAGAAAATGGTCGGTGTGATTAATTTAATTAATTAATACACCAACTTCAACCATAATTGGGTTAATTTCACATTTTATTTCTAACTTTTACAGTTAATAAGCCGGGGTTCTCAATATTTTTTTTGACTCATTGAGTCTCTAACTTTCAATAACTCGCATGAGTGGTCCTCGTTAATTTTTTTATTAAGTCTTTGTTAAATTATTATTTTATTTCTTATATTTTTAAATTAAAAAATAAAAAGATTGAAAACAAAAAAAATATGCCATTTCTGGCAGCACAAGGAATCCCTGCCCTTGTTCTTTTTTCCTTTTTTTTTTTGTTTTTTTTAAATTTTATATAGATATATATATATATATATTTAAGGACTTAAATGATTTCTAACTGTACAAGTTGAGGACAAAATGTGAAATTAACCTTTGCAATTTTTGAGTAAAACTTTAGGTCCGTCCATCCCATGTAAGTAGGGATAGTGATGGACCCACTAACGTGAGATCGGAAGAGCACACGTCTGCCGTTCCCCACGTCCCCTCTCCCCCATCTGGAATGCTCCACCCCCATCCACTTCTGCTGACAAGTTTTTTAAGTGTACATACAGCTGCTCATTTTAGATCTAGAGAAATTAAGAGTTTGATCGGTCAATCATTATTATTATTATTATTATTATTATTATTATTATTATTATTATTATTATATTGATTGATGGCAGATTGGGGGCCGGTGGTGATAGCGGTGGTGCTGTTCGTGCTGCTGACTCCGGGGCTGCTGTTTCAGATTCCGGGGAGGAACAGAGTGGTTGAATTTGGAAATATGCACACCAGTGGCCTCTCCATATTGGTCCATTCCATCATTTATTTTGGGCTCATCACTATTTTCCTCATCGCCATTCAAGTCCATATTTACGCTGGCTAACTTGCTCTCTTCAACTCTTCGGATAATATAATGCACCTACTCCTGCTGCTTCCTCGTACCTTTCTTGGTTCTGTAATCAACTATTTAATTGGCTTTGTTTCTTTACAATTTTAGGGTTCTTTCTTTTTTTTTTTTTTTTTGGCTGCCTGTTCCGTTTGTGTGGGATTTTAGTCTTATTAGTGGGCTTGGATTGGTGTCTTTCTTGCAGAATTTGCTGCTTATTCTCCACTTTTCTCTCATTTTCCAGATATATGTGACTGTGTTCAAGAGAGTAAGGTAGACTACCTAGTGAGGAAAAAGTCAAAAAGATTCAAGAGTTTCTCTGATACAATAATGTGTCTTTTGTTGAGTTGCAAAAATAATGTGCTTGACAACATTGTTGAAGACATAACATTGCCTTTCTACCATTAATGTTGCGAATCACTACCATTCTCTATTGTTATTTTTTAAAAAAGTCTAGTAATAAGGATGTACCAATTAACATTGAAACATTTGACTTTTTAGTGTAATAACAATGTCTTTTGTCACATATGTAATGTTGAACTTGACATGATTGTGTTAGAAATGTTTTGATAGTTCTATAACTATTTCAGAAGGTACTATCATTTCATAAGGTATCAGGCCCCCAAAGGTGCTAGAAAAGATATATTAATAGGTGGTATTTTTATGTGACACATTTATATTAGATAATAAAAAAATTATCATGTAATCACTCACTCAATGAATGTGTGCCATATAAAAATGTCACATATTAATGTCATTTCTAAATGTCTCTCTATAATTGTTATTATTATTATTATTATTATTATTATTATTATTTGTGGTAGGCTTGTTTCGCAAAACATTTAAATAAAAAATTGTATGTTAAGTTAAAAAAAAAAAGGAGGGGGAAATTTGTGAGAGTGAATGAATTTAATTGATTGTATGAATTAATTTTTCAGCCTGGCAACTTGCCGTTTTGACCAACAAACAATAAACTAGATTGTATGAGTAGATTTGTTTAGCCTCGCAAGTTACTAGTTTCGATCTCCAACGTTATCTAATTAGTAAACATTGTGTGAATGAATTTAATTTCTTGAATGAATGAATTTAATAATTAGCCTAAGAGCATATTTAATATTAGGTGAAAAATCCCAATTTTGGTTCTTTTTTCCCCTTCACCCAACAATGCCAATTAATGTATGACCGGAATTGAGGGAAATGTTATTTTGGAACGGAAATTGAGTAAAAGCGGGGTTAAATTTAGACTATCGTTTACCTTTTTCCTCCTTAATTTCTTCCTTCAAAAAATATAAATTTTAAAAAATAATATTTTGTAAAAAATTGAATGTCAATTGTATGATAAAAAAAGATAATAGCAAAATAATTTGCAAAAAAGTTCTAAAAAATAAAAAAAAAATCCTTTAACACTATAATCACTAGATTTTTTCCTTATACATCATCTGAGAATAGTTTTTTTCCCATAATTTTTTCCTTTTAGCATTTCTCCGTTTGACATTTTTCTTTTAACATTAATCTTGCTCTACGCCTGTCTATAGGAAGTTGCTATTTAATTTTAGCAACAATAAATAAATATTCTACGGATGAATGAATTTGATTGTATATATGAATGAGTTTGCTACTACCTTCTCCAACAATTGTATGTCATAAAATATAAATTAATTAATAATAATAAAAACAATGGAATTACTCGTGAAAAGATAAAGATATGAATATACACTACAAGAAATGTCGCTTAAAAGTCACCGCTATAGGCCGAAATATTGTTGCTACAGACCTATTGTGACGGTTTCTTGCAGCGATGAGGTCATTAGTATAGATCTGTACTAATAGACTAATAGTGATGACATTTTAACCTATTGCAACGAAATGTATAGCAATGACTTTAATATCGCCGCTACAAATTTTATAATTTTTTGTCATTAAATTTTTTATTGACCCACCGTTATCGACCCCGACCCAACCCGCTTTGTAGCCCTGCCCTTGTTTTCCACAATTAATTGAACACATTTTTACAAGCCTAAGGAATCGAACTCATGTTCTTCCCTTCACATGCTATAGATAACAATATACAGTAGCAACATGATTAGTTATCCCTGTAGACACAACTTATAGTAAAAACATTATAATGTCGTTGCTATAGGGTGAAGACTACCGCGGCAACTCAGCGTCTCCACTGTAGCCAATGCTATAGCAACGGCATTTGATGTCCTCATGTCACCACCATCGCTTCTGTTTCTTGTAGTGATAACTTGAGTTGCTATGTATTTCGTCGTTGATTACACTTGAGAAAAGATCCGACATCAGATTGCTATATGTACCACTAGTATTTTGTAAATCTATTACGTAGAGTTTTAAAATATTCTGTTTTTTTTTTTTTATAAACTTGATAAGTATCGAAGTTAGGATACTCTTTAGTCTTCAGTCAATCGACACATGTGGAGGAGTTTTTTAAGAAAACAGATCTAGTACCCTTTAGAACCAGATCTACTGATGTGGTTGTCCACAATGGACAAGTGATGGGCCCGCCACTCCCAATTTCAAAATCGCCAATCTTTGCTCGTTTCAAACGCCTATGGCTGGACGACGGTGGATAATGGGGTTAGGTGGTAGCGGAGTGGTGTAGCCATACGGGTTGGTAGGCGGTGGATAATACACTCTCCCACCACCAGTGGACGGCGGGTGATACTTATAAGATGGGTTAGCAGAGGGAGGCGGTGACTAGTAATATCTGCCACCACCGCTGCGGTGAAGGTGGCGGAGGATAGTTAACCCCGGTTGATGGAGGAGACGGTGGCGGCGGAGACGGTGGCAGCGGAGGAGGAGATGGAATGGGTTGGTAAGGGTCGTCACAGGAAGAGCACATGGTGCAGGAAACTTAGTCTTTTGCCATTGCCGTTACCGTAGTCATTTCTTGAGAAAATTCACACGAGGAGCAGTAAGCAGGAAGGGAGGAAAAGAATTCATTGGTGAGGGCCGGCGCCTGAAAGTGTTGATGGAAACCGGTTGGTAAAGAGAGAAATTTGAAAGTTGTTACTTGGAATTTGTTGGGTGGGTGGAAAAAGAGAATGGAAAGTGGAAAGAGAGGTGGGGTTGGACTTTGGAGTGGGTGCATTGATTGCGGGGCGCATTCAGTTCTCAATGTGGCGCTGATTAAGTGCTATATAGACAGATCTGGTTCTAAATGAAGACAATTCCGCTACTAGTAGGGAATGGTTTACAAGAAGTTTTACTCAAACCCTTGAATTTACTTTTATGTCCTGGCCCTCTCGCCTAGGACTTACACCAAAGATTGACTAGGCCCACATCAAAAACTGATTGTCATGTTTAATTCACCTATCCCCTTTTCTTTTTGTTGGTCGCTCTACTTGGAAATCCGCAAGACCGGTGACTCAATGCCGGAGACGGAGTGGTAGAGCCGCCCCCTTAGTGCCGGCACACACCCCACCCCCCGTTTCAGAAACAACGCAAACTCCCCCCACCCCAACTGCTTTCGGTCACTTTCTTCGAGCAGTACACACAGCCATTTTGGCGGGAAGACTGCCACTGGTTGTGGTGGCAGTGGTGGTATTCATTTTACCGGCTATCTCTGCGGTTGTTTTCGTTGGATGGAGGAAACAGTTTGACATTGACACTGGAAAGGGAGAGTCATGAGGGAGTAGAGCTGTTGAATTGTTGTTTTTAGCATTTACAGAAGTGCATTATTATCTTGATATTTTTATATAAAAGATGTGTTACTTGCTCAGATTGTTCCCAACTGTTGCTATTGCCTTTATCTCAAATCCTTGGAGCCCTGCACGAATTCAATACGTTTCACCATCTTATATGGCTCAATCTCCAGTGCCCATAAAATGATTTTACAGATTATTCATAGGATTGTACTCAAAAAAATCCAAGAAAAAGGCGGTGTCCGACGGTGGCTGACGGTAGAACTTGGAGCAGCGGGGCCAGCTGCTTTTACGAAGCCATCGAGGCACATAATAAGAAATTGAGAACAGAAACGACGACCAGATCGGTAGGGGGTTAGACCTGCAAAGATCCAAAGCCGGTTGCGTCACTTCCTCATCGGCGAACTGCAACAATCAGGCGAGGGGTTCCCTTTGTTCAACGAGAGAGATGGAGAGCTGTACTACGTAACTGATAAATTTGTTTTATTCGGTATTCCCTAATTAAGGGCAATTCAGTCATTTCATCCTATTTTGTACAAGATTTTGTGACTCCTCTTGTACTAATAACTTTTTCGAAATGAAGAACTAAATCTGTTTTTTAGAAAAATTGCATATGTGGAAGCAAAGAAATAAATTTTTTTTTTTGAAATACAATTATAAATCTGCATCATAACAGTAAACATAACGTCAAAAAAATTAACAATACAAACTCACATATATTGAGAATATATATTATAATAAAATGTAAAAAATACCTCATATAAGAAAATCGAACTTAAGACCTCTAAACTTCAATACCTTAATTTTGTCCCATAACCAAATGGGGTAGGCTAATTTCATTTCTTGTGGGATAAAATAATTAATTGGGCTAAAAAAGAAAAAACGGCGGAAGCAAAGATATATACACACATGTGGCATGTAAATGTGGGCGTAAGTCTATTCGTCAAGTGTCAGGTATGTACATGCGTCTCACGTAGTAAACAAATGCCTTGGACTTTGTATGCCCTCAATCATCAATTCATCACCGTCGTGGTCGTCAATTGTATTTCCAAATGAAGGCCATGCACCATAGTTATTTTGCAGGAAGAAAATATGGAGACAGTTAAGTTTGAATATGATTTTTTCCTAAAATTAATTAATTAATTAATTAGTTACTAATACCGTATGTATGTATATTTATGAGGCGATAAAATTAGTTCTAGAAGTTGATGAATATATGTCAACATAAAACTTATCGTTCACAAACGGTGGATAGCCCAAAACGTGTCTTGGATAGCCGAAAAGGCTATTCCTATTCCGAGTTCGTTTTTGTTGGTCTTATTTTATTTATTTATTTTCTTGGATAACCGGATGGTAGAAATCAAAGTAGAAGATTGCTAATGGGTTTTTCTTTTCCCTCATTTAAGAATAATTTTTTTATTACCATATGATTTAAGAAATTATTAACTTATTTTTAAGCAAACAATTCTTAAATAAAAACAAATTCGTAAGTAAATTGAGAATGGATTCTTACTTTTTGTTTTGGTATATGGGGGGATAAGGGAGGGAAGGATAGATGTGATTCGATTCACAACTTGTTACTCAAAATATGAGTATTTAACTATTGTGACACATGTTTAAACCACTTCTTATATAGTTTTCTTAATTTTTTATTCTTGGTTATTGTACTATATATAAATGGGAAAATATTGGACAAACATTTTTTGTACTTTGATGCTTTCAGTCATATTTTACAGCTACATATTTCTCCTCTTATGTGATTTTAAGGGTGCAAAATTGATTTAATATTTGAATAAGAATCAGGCTTTAATGTTACTACAAAATTATATACGTAAAATGTATCTTTTATGGGAACTAGAGGTGACACGTGCGTTACACGTGTAATATAGTTCAAGACAGATTTCATTACCTTATATTGTGTTTTATCATGAAATAGAGCTCATTACACTTCATTACATTAAATTGTATTAGTCTAAAGTAACATCTAATAGTTATCTTTGATTGAAATGTGTCACTCCACACAAATGCAATAATAGAAGATGCTAATAGTGTTATCTTATTATGCTATTTTATCTTACAAATATAAGTTGTATTTTTTTTATTTTTGTATTGGGATAACAATTATAAACAATTTAAAAAGCAAAGAAAAAGGACAATGTACAATTTAATAATTAAAAAAAAACAATGTACAAATTACTGTTCTATAAACAGATCTGAGACGTGAATGAACAGTGAAAACCCTTTAATAAAGTAGATTAATATATTAGAGATATCACTACCCTATAAAAGTCTTGCCATTCATAAAAATATGGCCTGATTTTCGAAAATGCCCCTGGAATTATCTGATTTGTTCTTGGCCGCAGAATCTTATAGATCTTCTCGATTGTCTTCTTGAAGTTCGTCAACCACACACACCCACTCTGTCTCTGTCTCTGTCTCTGTCTCTGTCTCGGAACTCCCCGCTTTCATCGAATCGATTCCTCCAAAGGTCGATTAGAGCGTTTGTGGCCAGAAATTGACGGGTTAGAAGGACTGTAGTCGTAGCCAAGAGCTCTCGTGAAGGTCCTCAGTTTCAGCCACGGGTTCTTACTGCCACTCTCTTTTTCTTGCCTCTCCAGTCTCCTGAATGCCCTGTAAGGTAAAGAAGTGTTAATTTATGTAAGTTGTAAGCTGGGTTTTTTATTCGTTGTTTTTCCGGCTTTGGATTTGTTATAGCGTCGGTTGTGGGCTGAATTGAGGCTTTTGGCATAGCTTTTATTGTTTCGGTGTTGGGTATTCTTCGATTAAGCCTGAGATCAGATCAAATTTCAAATTGGAAGGAAAGCCTATTGGGATCCAAATTCAAAGTTCAAACATGAAATTTGTTTTTTCATTAGACTAATGATTACTGTCTCTACGAAATATATTATTGACTATTTGCCATGTGCCATTTTAGGGAGAACCTTCATTTCTTGAGCCATAGCAGGCTTCTACTTAAGATGTTCATGGTTTCCTCAAGTTACTAGGAATAGTTGTGTAGATACCTAAGGTGATTGCTAGGCTTATCTTCTATAAGCGATGATTGGAATAGGTATATCATTAAAAGAACGTGATTTCAAGAAGAAACATTGCATATTAGGTTCTTTACGATTATTAATATGATGAAAGGATATAGTCTTTTGGGAGTAGAATATTCAAGAAAGATGCATTTAAATGCACGGATCAAGTTTTTGTTTGAGAATTATATGTACATAACAAACAACCAAATACTTTCGAGGAAAGTGAATGGAGTAAAAATGTCAGAACATTTTTAAAGGAGTTTGGTAATCAATGACATTAGCAAACATTTGGTTAGCAAGAAAGACAATATTGATGATAGACTTGGTACAGAAAATTAGATTACGTGGCAGTCATATTTGAAAATTATTGGAAAGTAATTTGTATAAGATCACTCATTTATTTCATCAGTTATGATAATAATAATTAACTAACTGTAATGCCTATTTCAAAAAAAAAAAAAAAACTAATTGTAGTGCAGTCATCAATGAAAAATAAAAAGTATTTATGATATGATATGAGGCAGAGAAGATAAAGAAAGGAAGCCAAATCCCGACCTATAAAAGAGCAGCCACACGTGAGAATCATAAAAAATATCACCTCTTTTCCCAAAATACCATTCGTTACACATGCGTGCTGGCCCATATCATTCTAATTCTGAAAATGCCCTCCCTTCAATTCCCTGCAACTCACGCATTGGATAACAAGTCTTTATGGTACCTGAAGAAATTTTATACATCCACAAGCCCTCTTTCTACATATTTATATGTAAAGGCCTGCCCAGTTTAAAATCTTTACTATACTGTTGCAATTAATTGTGGTTTGCAGGCGAAGAGATAATAATGGACGTTGTACCCGATGATGTGTTATGGAGATATTACTTCGGCTACCTCCAAATTCGGTAGCCAAGTTCAAGTGTCTATCACGGAGATGGAATGAAATTTGTTTCTTTTGTGGTAGATATGCCCGACAAATAAGGCATTCTAGTGGCTTGCTGGCTCTCATAATAAGTGAAAAAAGATACAGCAGATCATTACCAAGAGCAAGAGTAGCGGAAATTACAATTGCTGGAAATACAACAAACATCCCCAAAGAATGTGATCGCTTTATTTGTTCCTCCAATGGCCTTGCTCTTTGTGTTTATAGTCCCTCTAATCACCCAATTAATTGGGGTGGTCGCAAGTCCAAGCCACCCCAACTTACCATGTTGTAAATATTTCAACGAAAACGTGGGTGGGCGCTACCATCTCCGACCTATAACAAGGGATGCTTATCAATGGCAATCGTGTGCAAAGAAAATACGGCAGCCCAACCCCAAGTACTGGTGACAAATTTTAAAGTTGTGCAGATTATTCTTGCTAACCACCCATCAGTGTTAATTGAAACTTACTCCTCCAGCACAGGGACGTGGATAGTATTTTATGCTCATATGCGTTTTGCTGCTACTGGTTGGCATTTTTATAGGATGCTGGGATATGACTTTTTTTCTTTTGTGCGGCCATTTGTTCCCCCCCCCCACCCACACCCGCCCCTTTGTGCTTAATGGCAGTATTCACTGGTCAATATCATATGATTACATTGCCCATATATGAGCCAAAAGACATTATAGAGAGGCAACAGAGGAATAGTTGGCATTTGTTTGCAAAACCAGTTGGTGATAAAATGTTATGTTCCTCTACTTTTACAAGATTAACTGATGGGCTACTGCGATATGGAGGGAAAACTTGGCAGAGCACGATCAAATTTTGGATTAGTAAGCTTAAGCCAGAGTGGTGGAGGAGCCCATGGAGCCTAAGGTATACGATGAATTTTGATTTCCTTAGCAGTGACTGTTCAATGACAGGTTATCAGAAGGAATGTATAAAAGATTACAAATGGGTTTTATATGATAGCCTTGAGTCCGTGGAATCCGCATATTGTGCTTTTTTTATTACGTGGTACAATCTTTCTTTACAACATGGAGAATGGGTTGATGGAAGGAGTTCAGTATGATGGCCTACGGGTTACCGATCCTATTGCCATGCACCCTTGCTTCCAGTCACATTTCTTTTCTTCCGAAAATGAGTTTGAATTTTAGTTTTTCTTTTGCCTGTTTATTTATTTTATTTTTTTACTGTTGCTTAGAACATTGTAATTCAACTTTTGGCCCCACTTATTTGTACCATTTTTCCTATTTTACCCCTTTATGCAACAACATTACTCATTTGATTCAGGACTATTTTTCCTGACCTCCTCTCCAAGTGGCCTACTATCTGACTTATCTTCAAATTGTGTTATTTCCTACAGTTGCTCTCGACTTTCGTTTGCCACAGGTTTTGATCGACATTAGTAATTAGCTATTTGTTTGATTGTTTTTTATTGTTTGTTTCTTCTTTTCATTCGTATGCCTTTTAAGGGTAGGGGTTGTGTGTTTTGGCCGTGTGTTTTGTATCTCTATTTTCTTTAATTCTGTTATTTTAAGGAAGAATTTTCATCTCATGGCGAGTTACATATATCTATATACATAAATCGGTATGTAGAAAGTTTGGAAATGTTAGAAGAAATGTTCTTCATTTTAACCGATTCCAAGTGCTATCTAAGAAGTCCATGTTGTTGTGGTTGCTTTTACTTACTAAGTTTTGTTGTTTCATTATGAGGGTTTTCAACGGTGAATTAGGTTGCTCTGAAGCTGTTTTCTTGCATAGAGGCAAAGACAAAGTCACTAATTTTTTATTTTTTAAAATTGGGTATTGAATTTCGATCCTATTGCGAAAAAGATTATGTATTTGACAACATATATATTTAACCTGTTGCTATACATGTAGACCCATTGGTTTCTGTCACAATTTTGTGGTTAAATAAAACTAAGCTTTGACCTTTAACACTTTGAAAATGTCAATTTGAGAATTATAGTATATTGGTTTTCAGTAACCATCCGTTTTGAAAGCCCAACAACTAATTTTAATTTATGTAAAAAAAAAACTAATTTTAACAACCTCATGTTACTTTCTTTTTGTAAGTCGATCTTTTTATGGTTGTCCTTATGTTCTATATATGATCTCTGTGTATTTTTATGTTTATTTATATCACTATATTGTACTCTTTGTAATTTATTTTGGTTGTGATTCCTCAAGTTCTTGAGCCATTTATTTCTCTCTTATAATTTAGGTGTAAAATCCTCTTTTACCGTATTCGGATAGATCAATTTCAGTTAAAAACTCTCTTCCCATGCGCTTTTACATTACCATGTAACTTATGCTAATAGGATATATTCTTTAAGTTCACTTGGCTCTTCTTCTTGCATATGAAAGAAGATGACCTAGAAAATACTTGTTCAAAGGACAAGCACAAACAGGGTGATTATGATCACTCTTCATCCTTCTTCTTTCCTATTTACCCGAAAACGAGTTTGAATTTTAGTTTCTCTTTTTCCATTTTTTTAATAAGACACTTTATATTAGTGCTGCTGCTGGAAGGAAATATGTATATATAATTATTATTGAGTTTGTTACCAATCATATTGGTTTACTCATTAGGTTAGGTTTGGTTGGACGAAACTCAAATCTGAGTTCCTAACTAATGTCATTTTTCTAGAGTCAACGCGAGCTCCGTTGCGGAGTTTGTGCCTATCACTTTTCCTCACTCGTACAAAATATTGTGTCGACCATTTTTTTCTTCAAGTTAACCGTGTAAGCACGTGGACTTTATAAACTAACCATGCATGATCATATCACCATTCTTTCAATCCTTTTAAAAGATTAAAAAAAATCTAAAAATTCAATAAATTGAGGTCAGAACTTATATCCGAAGGCCAACAACACAGTAAAGCTACGTCCAAGAAATAATATACATATACCGGCACAATAATACAAATTAAGTTTTATGTTAACTCAATAGTCCAAAATATTCACCATAATGTGGAGTAAGGCATTCAACTAGCATGTCAAAAAAATAGAGAATATTAATAAAATAGAGAGTGCAATTAAAATAACTATTGAATCTAGTAAGAAAACGCTCTAAAAAACAAGTAATAGTAACCAGCTATTTGATAACTTGCTTTGCAATCAAAATAGGCAGGTTGATGCTCATAGCTTAAAATTTTTCAATACAATTTAATAATATGTAAACGATTCAGCTTGAGTTGATTCGACCTTATCGAAATTGAAAGTAATGAACATGGAGGAGATGTACAATCAGTCCTTCTATAATGTCTATTGGACACTATTTTATGGAATCTAGTGTATAGTGGTAGATGTCCATTGGACACATTGAGAGATAAGATCATCATCTTCTAATGTGTTCAATTGACACCATAAAATATTTAGATGTACAACAAATTAACACCTCACAATCCTCTTTCTTTAAAAATGATCTCCAGCCAGATATCTTGCGGGATACACACATTGTGGGAAATTATTAGAGAAACTTACACACGGTGGACCATGTATGTGATGTTTGTACAATTGTCTCAATAATCTCTTACTCTGTATGTATAATCCCGCCATACGTTCATTACTGCTCCTTCCCGGCCAACACAATTCTTCTTCAATTTTATGATTAGACTAGCGGTGCCACGTGCGTTGCACGTGTAAGAAATTACCATGAAATATAGTTCAAGACATACTTCATTACCTTATATTGTGTTCTATCATGAAAAAGAGAATTTATTACACTTCATTACATTAAATTGTGTTAGTCTAAAGTAACATCTAATAGTCATCTTTGATTGAAACGTGCAACTCCACACAAATGCAATGATAGAAGATGCTAATAGTGTTACCTTATTGTGCTATTTTATCTTACAAATATAAGTTGTGTTTTTTTGATTTCTGTATTAGGATAACAATTATAAACAATTCAAAAAGCAAAGAAAAAGGACAATGTACAATTTAATATAATTAAAAAAAAGACAATGTACAATTTACTGTTCTATGAACAGTAGCAGGGATGTGAATGAACAGTGAAAACCCCTTTCTCTCTTTCAATATAGTAGGGATTTAGATCCTATTATTTTCCAAGAAATTACAGATATATGTCCTATTTGTAGTTATCACAGTTATACCGATAGTACTGCCTTAAATTTAAACCAAAATAATAATAATGTTTTTCAAGAATTGGTGTGTAGATAGGTAAGAATGGTTGTTTTAATTTGGCCTGACCGAGCAACGAATAGCTAACATCTACCTCTAATGTTTTTTTCAAGGCTTTAAGCAGGTAGGGTTGGGTCTATTGGGCCTGGACGAGAGCCATTATTTACCCTTCTCTCTCTTTTACAAGAGTAATAATAACATTGGATGCATGGTAAAAATATTATTTTCAACATATCACGGTACTTTTAAATTATAGCTTTCACAAGACCACACATATTTGTGTAAAATTCTGCGTACAGGTAGAATATAACTCTTAGTTTATTTTCCCGTTTGGATCTTATATATATATATATATTTGTATATGATACGGCTACTCCTACTCGGCCGACCTAAGCCCACTTATTGGAATGTTCTCAACTTTCAGGCCCACTCCAAGAGCGTTCTATAAAAAGGGCGACCTCTTACCTAAGTAACACACCAAAGTTAAACTCATCAATTGGTGCCATCTGTGGGAACTCGATCAAAAAGCGTAGCTTACCGCATTGAATATCGAAAAACTCCATGTTTGTTTGGATCGGGTAGCGTAGCTTGAACCTTGTTGTCGATCCCAAGAAGTAATATTGCATGAACTAGTGATTTCTCATGTTTGACCGATTTGTTGCTAGACTTGGAGTCGGGTATGCTCTGGTGATCGCGTCGGTGTACGCTGCCAAAGTTGTTCAATAATCGGGGGAACAATCGTCCATCCAACATTTGTAGGGCTACTAAGTCCCCCGAGAGAAAGAATGGGGTCGCAACCTTCTATTGAAAGTCGTCACTACCTGTCACTTCTTGTTTTCCATCTGTCCAGCTGTCTGCTCTCTTATCTCTTCAATCATATCCAACTCAAACTGTTGGGCTTCTGTACTTTGTATAACAGAGCTCTGGGGTCCTTGAACTAGAATGTTGGCTGGTTGCTCGCCTAAGATAACCTGCGCATGGGGTCGTTCTTATTGTCTAAGCACAGCTACATTAACCACAATATATGTTCGTCGGGTTGGTTGGTCACTCGTCTAAGACAACCTATGCCCGTCCTTAACAGGGCACTGGGTCGCTCTTATTGTCTAAGCACAATTACATTAACCTATATAAGTTCGTCGGGAAAGTAAATACAAGAGGAACCACTTTTGTCAACGGGACTACTTTTGTTAACAGAAGTCATCTCCATTAATGCGCTGCTCAAGGCACTAGCGGAGAGTGAAAGTCATGCAGCAACCTAAACAAAATAAAGCAAGGTACGTTCTGATGATTGCGTCGGTGTACACTGTCAATGTCACTCCAGCATCAGCCCATGGGTTTCTTACTTCATTCCCAAAGTTTTCACCAACTTCAGTACATCCTCTTCTTAATATGACCGACTGACTTCTTCATATGTATATTCTGATGTATGTATTAAAGTGTGCATAATAAATTAAGTTTCTAGGAGAAATAGTTTTGATTAAATAATTGCATTAACTGCTATAATTATGAAAAGTTAAATACCATGTCTATATATATAACCTTTGTACAACAACGTCCTACTCTATAGACTATCCTTTTATCATCGTCTACCACTTGAAATATCTTATCTCCAAATAAATTTGTTTCTTTACCAAAAAGAAAAAAAATGCTTCAGTAATGAATGAGGTAGTTCAATTTCATAAGAAAATCGAGATCCAAATCTCAAGTATATGTGTCTGCAGTTGATTTGAAGTCATATGAGAAATTGCTATGTCTTCTTTCTTAAAGACATCGGGTGGGGCGATCTGTCTGCTTTCTGGTGTGTATCACAGCTTGCCATCTGATAGAGAGTGTGATTAATAGTACACTTGGTTTTGACTTGACCGATAATAAAATCTTAACACTTACTCTATATTTTAAGGCACTGTGTTTTGAAAATTAGAAGTGGAGGATGACATGTATTGCAATTTTTAGTTGGAGGATTAATCACATAATTGACACCTAGGATCTCAAAACCAACGACTTAGCGTTAAAGTTTTTTCAAAATTCTGATTTAGTCCGTAAGTTCTAGGCTACTAAATTTAAGGCTAGGAAGTGTGGTATGACCATATTTAATAGAGCTCTTGTCATGAAATGGTTTATTCCTCTTCTTAACTATTCTTGTAAGTGCCTAAGGCTTATTAAAGCTTAACAAATTGTTTTTGATTTTATACGTGCTTACTTCACTGTTGAATTCGGTATACTAGAATGCCCAAATGATTACTATGCATATGTCGAATGAAGCAAAATCTACTTTGCATATTTCATTATAATATACTCTAATTGATTTTTCAAATTTATTGCATGATTGGTGATGACATCTTACGATTGAATTGAGATGTAAATTCGAATGGATCATAAAGGCACCGTTTCCACTGCCAATCCTAACCTCAGAAGGAGAAAAGATCAAAGTTGACCATTAGTCTTTGGCTCTCACCAGCTCTAGCTACTCATGACTATATTATAGAGTATACAGGACTTTCTAGGCAGATGTAGAGTCGTTGAACTATTTCTTGCACATAAATAGATAGACAAGAACAAGACTAGTTATGTGTGAGTGTTCCTAAACTTTCAAGTACTCTATATGCTAGTCTGGTTTTAGGTGGGTTTTGCTATATCTCATATTTGGTATCTGCACCTACTGACCCCTTATGCCCCCAAATTTATTTTGGCCTACTCGATTAAGCTTTTGAGCTGCGGCCCCCAAGCTGCAGAATATATAGTTCACTCCTTTGGCTGGTCTATGTCCACTTAAAAGTGTTACTCAAATTGCAATCAGAAAAGCTAAGTAACTACACCCGCCAAGCCGCGGAATATAGCTCACTCATTTGGCTGGTCTATGTCTGTTGAAAATGGTACTCAGATCACACAAACAAGTTTAACGGCCACACATAAGAGTTTAATGGCCACACACGCCAACACATAAGGTCTAGCTCATCTCTTTAATGATTCTACGTCTACACAAAAGTGACATAGTTCTCACTTAACAAGCACTGAAAGTCCTTTTTACACCTTAGTCACTCTTTAGCTCTTATTTAACAAGCAGCTAAAGATCCTTTTTACACCATAGGTCGGAATTACATAAGTGACCATAGCACTCACTTAACAAACACCTTAAGGTCCTTTTTATACCTTAGGTCACTTTTACATAAGTGGTATAGTGCTCACTTAACAAGCACCTTAAGATCCTTTTTATAGTTTAGGCCGCAATTACATAAATGACATAGCTTTCATTTAACAAACACCTGAAAGTCCTTTCTACACCTTAGGTCACTCTTAGATAAGTGACATAGCGCTCACTTAACAAGCAGCTCAAGGTCCTTCTTATACCTGAGGTCGATTTTACATAAGTGACATAGTTTTCACCTACACCTTAGGTCGCTCTTACATAAATGACATAGTTCTCACTTAACAAGCAACTTAAATGTTTCATTTACATCTAAAGTCACTTTTATGAAGACAACAAACACTTAAAAAGTAACTTAAGGCTTCCTTTACGCCTAGGGTGCTCCTACACAAGCTAAGTGATATAGCTCACACTAAAAATCCACCCTAAGGCTTGCTTTAAGCCTAAGGTTGCATTGTACACCAGTCTATGTCTACTGTCAAAGTGGTTTCCAGGTCACTTGTTCAAGTAGCCCTCCGCCCGCCTATAGTCGCGGTACCCAAGTCCCATATTTTAACGACCTACGTCCATTCTCAAAGTGATTCCTAGGTCGTCCCTTTAACTAACCTATGCCTAGTCTCTCAAGTACCTTTAGTTAGACCTACTCTTTATCAAATTGGCTCCCAACTTGCTCCTTCCCAAGGCCTATTTCCACATCTAATGCATTGCTCATGTACCTTTTGAGAAAGGTACTTCACTCTATTAAGCCTACGCTTGCCTAAGGGCCGATGCCTAGGTTACCCTTTCCGCTCGCACTTCTTAGAGGGATAGCATGGGTCGTTCTTCCCATATATCAAAGACCGAAGGTCGCTCTTTGTACTCAATTTGCAATTGTGCCTCGGTGCGGTACCTTGAACGCGTAAACTACATACTTAGTCACATTTGTAAAAAGTGAAACAAAAGAAATGATCTTATCAATGAATCATGTTTATTAGCATGTCATTGCATTCAAAAGGTAAAGGTCATAAGCCTAAGGAAGGCTTTAGCAAGAAAAAGCCAGTGATGAATATAACTTAAGAAGCCTCTAAGTATCAATGTCATTGTGCACTGGGCTCTTCCCATGCTCTTCATTGTTAACCTTGGTGAAAGGCCTGAAATCATTCACCCTTGCCTCAAGGTAGTTCACTTGTAACTAGCATTTTACCTTCCCATAGGCCTCCGTGAGGGTCTGAAAGGCATACTGCTACAAGATCTTTGTGTATTTAGAGGAATTTTTGAAGTCTGGCATAGCAAACCAAGGTCGTGCAGTGTTAAGTACGCGCGCATGTGAACCAAGGTTGCTTGGCCTCAAGCACAGTTGACATCGAACAAAGGTCGCTGGACCTCAAGCACACGCGCCAACGAACCAAGGTCACTAGGCCTCAGACACATACGCTAGCGAGCTAGGGTCGCTCACGGCACCTCCTTGGCGAGAGTTCCATAACATGGGTTTACTCGGTACCATGGTCACTCATTACAAAAACGCCTAAGTCGTTAATCTTCATTACAACGACATGCTTAAGGCACCAAAGGCGAAAAGCTAGCCTAAGGTTGTTCCTCTACATTAACGTGCAACGGAAATAGTGTTGTTCATATCCACGAACACAATATTCAAAACATATTCAAATTTGCATCATCATCTATACATAGTCATATTATTACGGAGTTGGAACCAAAAGCAAGGTTCTGGGTGTTTTCATGTTTGTGGATTAAATACATTCCAAGGACCTATGTCCACTCTAAACATGATTCTCAGGTCGTTCTCGTTCAAACTAAGTTCGCCAAGTCATGGGCGTTCTGCTAAGGTTGCTTTTAAACAAAAGCTCGACTAAGGTAATTCTTAAAAGCTCTGTTCAAGTCAATTTTATGAAAATTATGCTCAATAAAACCGTCACATCAGAGGGTTCAGCTCGTTCTCAAACATGCTATTCTCGGAAAACAATAGCCATGCAGCAACATCAGAACAAATTTAACTTTTTGGCCAAAAAAAAAAAATCAAAACATAATGCCTTTCTCACTCAGAATAGAGTCCCATACCAAATAAAGAATTAAAAGGTTCCTGGCAGTTCTGACAAAGCGATTGTACAAGAAAAAGAGAAAAATAACTTATACAAAAAGGACCTCTAGACGCATGACTTCTTTAAAACTATGTTTCAAAACGTTTTTTCCCAGACAAATGATATTGCTACTCCTAATCGGGCGACCTAAGCCCACTAATTGGAAGGTTCTCGACTTTTAGGCCCACTAGGGTTTAACACGAGAGCGCTCTATAAAAGGGGCGACCTCTTACCGAAGCAACACACTAAAATTAAACTCATTAGCATATATTATAAGACTCTATAATATATCTTTTGAGGTTACAAAGTGTTGTATGCAAGATTACACAACCATAATGCGGAACTGTAACCTCCCAAAGTGTAGAAATCAACCGGAACTTGCTCGAACTCCTCCAACGGATGTTTTAGTGTGAGCTCTGATTTAAGACCACCATTATAATGCTGGAATCATCGCACCATTGTTCTTTGGGAATGGCAACCGGAAGGCTTGCCGGAAATAGCTAGGATTTCACTGGAGATGTTGGTCTTCTCCCACCTTTATTTCTCTCTACCTTTGAAATGTTAGCCAATGTCCCAAATGAACAAAAAGCAAGCCTTTGTCTTACATACTAGCTTCCCAAGGTCACTAACAATTCAAATGGGCATGTTGTGTAAGATGTCACATGTGTATTGACTTGAAAGTGACCAGTAGTTAAACCCTATCGATTAAGATTAGATCAATGGTACAACAAGCACAATCCTCATCCATGCTCAGGACCAATCACAAGATGTAATGTGGATTTAAGTGAGACATTTTCTCCATAGAATTTGATTTTATGAATGCATTTGTTGTAGCCTAGTAGCTATCGGGTTGCTATTTGCACCAACAAGAAAGATTGTAGGGTAATTTTCACTATAGTTCCCAATCTTTTAATTTTGTATCAATTGCCCCCATTCTTTTTTTTGGCCTACCAGGCCCTTAATCTTTCATTTATTATTGTATTATGTCCCCAACATCACTTTTCATCCGCAATCTTTCAATTTTCACTATTAACCTCTATTAATATGACTATTAGGCCCTTATTTATTTCCACCATAGGTCCCCAACCTCTCAATTTTTATACAATTTTATCTCTATTATCTTTTTAGGTGTATAAAACTCTTAGCCTTTCATTTGTCGTCGTGTTATGTCCTTGATAACACCTTCCGACCTCAACCTTTCAATTACTAACTTTAATTCCTATTAAAATTCCTATTATATCTTTAGTTATTTAAATAAAAATAAAAAATAAAGAACAATATGAAATAAGAACTCTACCTATCTTAGCCTGTAGTGATAAAAAAAACTCAATCTACACCAATCTTGATGGATAACTACTTCGCGTAAAAAAAATTCCAATCCGAGAGTCAGTGTAACAGATTAGATCGGGTTTTTTGATTCATCACATATCACATAACGGATATGGATCAAGGTGGATAAAAAAATCATTTTCAATATGAAAAAATGAAGTTGAACCTTAATGCGCTAATTCTAATTTTTTGTGGATCCACAATTGGTGGATTAGATCGAATTGAGACGGATAACAAATTAGAGGTAAAATATGGTAAAAATCACAAAGAAAGACAATAATGAAATGAGAATAAAGTATTATGGCTATATTTATTTTTTACAAATCAAAAATCAATTTTTTGGGAGATCTATCAAATCCGTATTCGCTACATGATTTGTGGTAGATCAAAAAATCAAATATGATTCGTCACGCTGATACTTAGATCGACAACTTTCTTCGATGTGAATTTGATATCTATTGAGACCATTATAGATCAATTTTTTTTTACTATTATTTCCGACTGCTGTCATAGGGTTGTGTTGAAGTGAGTTAAAGTGGGTAAACTTCTTATTTTATATTATTTTTTACTTATTATTTAAATAATTAATGATATTAACAGTAAAAATTAAAATATTAGGTATGGAAAGTATTAATGGGAATATAACACGACAAAAAAATGAAAAGCTGGAGTTCCTATAAGCCCAAAAAATAATGGAGACAAATTGTATAAAAATTGAAAGGTTGGGGACCTATAGTAAAAATAAAGAATCAAAGGTACAATAGTCATTTTGATAGGAGTTAAGGATGAAAATTGAAAGGTTGGGGACGAAAAGTGACGTTAGGGACATAATACAATAATAAATGAAAGGTTAAGAACTTAGTTGGCCTAAAATAAATGAGGATAAAATCGATACAAAATTGAAAGATTGGTGGACCTAGAGTGAAAATTACACAAGATTGTATGAATGAATTTGTTCCTAGCTAGCAACTTGCTATTTCTCCAACAATGAAGATTTGTAATAATTAATTAAGTTAAAAAAGGGAAAATTTGTGAGAGTGAATGGATTTGATTGTACGAATTAATTTGTTAGCCTGGCAACTTGCCGTTTTGACCAATAATAAATTAGATTGTATGAGTAGATTTGGTTTGCCTCGCAAGTTACTAGTTTCGATCTCCAACATTAATTAATTAGTAAACCTTGTGTGAATGAATTTGATTGCATGCATGAATGAGTTTGCTACTTGCTTCTCCAACAATTGTATGTCATAAAATATAAATAATTAGTTAATAATAAAAACATGGAATTACTCATGAAAAAATAAGACCTGAACATAATTTGAGTTGCTATGTATTAAGTCATTGATTACTCTTGAGCAAAAGTTAGGAATGGCAACTGGACGAGTATTAATTGAGTTAAAAAAGAAACGGTGGAAGCAAAGATAATGGGGTGGAAGTTTATTTGTTGGGTGTCAGGTATGTACACTTTCTCATGTCCATTTGTCAAGTCGGTGAAATAAATGCCTCGGAATAGGAATAAGGCTATCTTTGAGGCATGAAGGTAGAAGTTCGCATTCAAAGATAGTCAAATTCTTATTTTTACAGAAATTAAGAAAAAGTAGATTTAAGATCAATATTTTTTAAGTATATCATTTCATTTATTAGTTGTTCTAGTTTAAATAGTAATTTCATTTTTATAAACGTCAACAAATGCACATTAAATAGGACGTAATTTTAAAAACTAATACTACTGTATTTCAACTATATTTATTTATTTATTGCAACTTTTTTCTTGTTAGCAAAGGGCAGATTTCTGATCAATATTTTTTAACTATATCATTTCATTTATTAGTTGTTCTAGTTTAAATAGTAATTTCATTTTTATAAACGTCAACAAATGCACATTAAATAGGACGTAATTTTAAAAACTAATACTTCTGTATTTCAACTATATTTATTTATTTATTGCAACTTTTTTCTTGTTAGCAAAGGGCAGATTTCTGAATCCTTCGCGCTTGCTTAAGCAGAAGAGGCGGGGAAGAAATCAAAAAAAAGGGAGGTAAAGAGAGAGGAATAAATGACCAGAGATATCTCATCCCAGTTTAATTAACTCTTGATGTTATTGAATACATACTGTTTTCTCCAGTGGCTTCAGACAAATTGACATTTTGTAAAAACATGCATCTTTCTTTGATTCAAAATTAGTAGCTTACGCCTTACAGATAGAGCTTGAACTTCAAAAACACATTTTGTTTCATTTGACTTCTTAAGTGCCATGCTTAGTTTTCCCAGCAGCATACATTTTCCTTATTGTCTGTCGGAGTAGTTTCCTAACTTTAGGCACGGGAATACATCTGTAAACACCAATTCAGCCACAAATCATCTTTCCTCTTCCAAACCAATAAGCTTGAAATTTGGAACCATAAAAATGGCAGACTGGATTCCAAAGTTTAATAGGGTTCATGTTCATCACTAGCAGCCCCAAAGATGTCAGATCAAGAAGCACAAGGCTACAATTCTGTCATGCAAGGGTAGCAACATTCACATATGATTTGTCCTTCATAGTCACAACTCTTGCCAGGATCCTTTTCGAGAATTTAATTCTGAAATTGATTCAATAAAAATATGAATCATTCAGGAAGACAAGGTCCCCAGCAATCACATCTCTGCTAGCAGATGCAGTGCATAGTGGCGATATTTCGGCAGCAGGCAGCATAACCAATATATACGGCATGTCTGGCATGGTGGATAGAAAATATTAGTGATTGTACTGTATATTGTCTGGTCCTATCTAGTATTAGGTAGCAAGCTCTTTCAGGTTTTACTGTTTTCCCTAGCTTCTCATTCCTCTTATGAGAATTATTCATCTTAGGCCCAAAAGGGCTGTGTTTAACTCTGTAGAGCCAAGCAGAGCATTAGACCTTGAGTTACGCATTGAGAAGATTTGAAACATAAGCCAAATGATCATAAACCAAATGTTCTCATAAATTAATACTTGCTATTGGCATCAACTAGTCTCCAGCATAACCATTCATTTACCGCTGTGCTGCCTACTGGATGCCGTAGACTATCAATTTTATCATACATATTCTCAAACTCATGTTCATTTCCCAACCTGACTGTACCTTTTCTTGTGAGCCGCAATGGCATCACATTTCCAAACCTACTTGCACCTATTGGCCATGTATGGCATCAGCATAGAGTTAGGACAAATGTGCAGAAAAACTACATTCAGATAAGCTTATGTAGCTTGATAAGACCTAAGAGAGCATGTTGTACGAGATGAGCAGGATACCGATCAAGTTACCCAAGAGATCTAGGTTCAAACAGGAATAATTCTCATAGAGAAACCAGCCAATAGATCCAGAAGATTGATAATAAGACTTGGATCTTATTAAGATCGGAAGTCTGTATACGGGAGTCATAGGCATGGTATTGGGGTTACATCATCACACAATGACTTGGGAAGGCTCATCCTTGTCTATTTTATAACTCATTCCTATGGCTTTCACTTATTCTATAGTACTGTTGGTAGCGGAATTTATCTTGAGATATTGTAATAGGCTTATCTGGATTATAAACAGTTTCTCTTTGGTAGCAAAAGAGCCAACTAAATTCCACAAGAAAGGTTAAGGTTGCATACCATTTCATGCAGACTTGCCATGGATTGCAGCATCAGATGCGTCTGCATAGATAGAGTCTCAATGAATGCCATTGCAACACAACTAAAATACAAAATGCCATATGAATGTATGTATGTATGTAAGTAGATTTTTAAAATTTCAAAGAGAATGAATAAAGGAGATAGCACGCAATATAAACGAAAGAAGAATTAAAAGAAACCAAACTTGAATAAAATATCAGGAAAACAGTATCCTCTGAATCTTATTTGTGAAAGCCAGAAGGCAAAAAAGTTCATCGATGACAAGTCTGTAATCTCTCTCTCTCTCTCTCTCTCTCTCTCTCTCTCTCTCTACATTCACATGCACGCACACATGCACACAATCCATTGGCAGCACAGAATTCTTTGACCTTCTAACATCCTGTTTTGTGAAGTAGAGCAAATATTACTTTATAGATCAGGTTCTTACCGCTGCAGCCTAGACTTTCAGTTAATGAACTCTGATAATAATTAAGAGAATAGTATGTAAACACCTTTGTAGATCTTGTCCTTATTAGTGCAGCCTGGAGTTGTTCCTCCAAATGCACAACGTCTCAAGATATGGCTCCCGAAGGTCCCTGCGAAAAGAGTCATGGGCATAGCTCTTATAGGGAAATCTAAAAGAGAGGAAGTAGTAAGTGCCTTTCCACCATCTGCAGCAGCTGTTCACTTGACAAAAAACTTGCATGATTGGAGAAATGTTCCTACAGAAAATGATAAAAAAATAACAAACTTGAGTATCAAGTCCAAAGGAGGAAAAAGAATTTGCAATATTGTCACCAATAATCTGGATATAATTTTCATTAAACGGAAGTTTTATTTTGTATACTGTAAATCATCCTGCAGTTCCTAGGACAAGACTTCAAGAGTAGCAGTAAGATCTGAGTATTCCATAGTATATCACATTGATGGCACTGGCCATCTGTTATCGCACAACTCGTCCGGGATGTTAGGATGTTGACTTGCATAGAAACCGGTAATTTTGCTTTGATAGGTTTTGGAGAGGGGTGAAACCAATACAGAGGTTAATCACCAGTCTGTGACCACCACCAGATTGATAATCGGCTAACAATATAGACAATAATTGTCTCCAATCATAGTAGCTCTATTGGTCATATGAATGGGTACCAGTGTTTTGTCAGATGAGATGGTTGTAAAGATCAACATAGATCTAAGACCACCAGACCTGCAACAAATGCAACCCAAATAACTCAATGCAAACCATCCTATAAATTGCCATAGTAAAAAAGATAATCCAATCCCTCAGAAACTTTTACTGCAAATATGAAGGCCTTCCCAATGTATTGTATCTGCTTTGGAGATTCATAGAAGTTAAAAATATTTAATGTTAATGGTCAATAGGGAAAAACCATCGAAGTTAATGGAACTAGAAACTAACAGTAGAAAAAGCATAGATGTGAAGTTGACCTGAGCACTTGTTTCAACTTCAATGCAGTTATGATACCGTCGTAGCATCTCGGCCAAGCTGGAATAGTAGGTTTAGTCACAGACCTTTACATGATAGGACACCTATTATTCTAAACAAACAAGGCAACAACTGAAAAAAATAATAATCAACAAGTCGTAGATAATTGGCTACTTTCTGATTGCTATTGGCAATGTGAGGAAAGTCAGAAGTTGACGTTACCATCCTTTTATCTATCCCATATGGACGGGAGGGAGCAGGAAAAAATAAGTTGAAATAAGCTCATAGAACCTATAAAAGTCAATGAAGATAACCAAAAATAGAAATAAGCTCGTACCATCCTTTGTCAAGCTCGGAATCAGTAACATTGATCCTGCAGGGGAGAGTGGATAGGAAACTTATTTCCGGTTCAAAAATAGAAATTGTCAATGTTAAGGTAAAGATTGAGGAAAGCTTATTTTATGCTTGAAATCATGAGCATTCTTTCAGGGGCGAGTGGATAGGAACAAGATCACATCATAAAATTCAGTGCTACCTTTATTTTATCTCAGCATTGGAATGTCAATAGAATTTTCGATCAGAAATAGCAATCAAACTTGTTTCAAATCAGAAACCTTCCACCCAGACTCCAAATAAAAGATGTTTACAGTGGCTGAACAAATCTGCTTCAAATAGTGAAGAGAATCAGAAATACCCTGTTAGCTCCAGGAAAAAAACTTAGGCCCCGAGACGATTCTACTTTCACCAACCTCAGGATTAGTCTACTTTCACTTCTTGGAAGTACTTTATTCTCAGTAAAAATCTAAGAGGTGAAGAAAAGGATTAACATCATGCAACGGTGACTGTTCCTTTGAAGCTGTAAGTGTGGAAATGACAATAACAGAACCAATGGCTGTTACTATATCATGGGACAGAAAAATACTGAGGTTTCATTATTTCTCAGCTTATTTATGAGAATAACAGAGTGCACTCTAGAGGTGCAGTAATCTATTCGCCCAAAGAAGTGAAGCAGGGTATCAAGGTTGGACAGGCTTCAGACGGGAAAAAAGATTGTCCCTCATGAAATTAACATTAACATCTGTAAAGGCTTGCTTAAGCCTTGGTTGGTCTTAGCTCATGCAAATTACAAAATCAGAGTTGAAATGATTTAGAGATGTGGCCATTTAGATTTCACTAATCTGATCAGTGATTCTAGGGAAGTTACAAAGATGATAAAGTGAGAGCCCTTTAGATAAGGAAACATATTGTCCAGCGAAGACTGTTTGTAAAACACCCGATCTTTGAGTTTGTAATATCCTTCTTTGTTCAGACATTAGGAACAAGCTTGAAAAGTTACCCAGTTTCTAAAGGGTAAAGAGGTGTAATGACGCTGACTATTTAATATCAATTTTTGTTTTTATATTTTTCAAAGAAAACATTAAACCTCAAAATTTTCTACTAAAATTAAGTTTGCACAAGAATCCAGAATTTTTGCTGTTAATCAACCACTCATTTCCCCAGAAGAACATTCTTCACATAATCAGTGTTCAAAAAACCAAGATTGTGCGATCTCTAGGGTTCTTCAATCAGCAACAAACTTTTTGTCTTTGTTGATTGGGATCAATCTGTGATAGGCTGACTTCTAAAGCCGCTGGAGCTAAGACTAAAAGACCAATTTCTACTAAACATTGCGAGCTCTCTTGTTTCTCTGAGGGGATGGGCTCTGTCTCTTTCCCCGATTGACATATTGGCTAGCTTGCTTTTATGAGTGGCAAGGCAAAGGGTCCAAAGATAGCAAGCAAGTGGATAAAGATCATGAAAATTAAGATATTTCCCCCTCTACTATCATGTTGAATTTGAATCTATAACATTCTTCTTGGTATTATATTTTCATGAATCGTTTGGTAAAGAGCCCAAATCTCATATCTTGAGGCTACATTGTATGTGCGGCCATCATGGAAAACCTACTCTTGTGCTTTGAGCATTTCATCTTGTCGCAGCTCTGACATGAGTTGTTCATCATCAACTGAGAGCATCTCCAATGGGAGAGGGTTACTTCCAAAGGTCATACACATACAAAAAATAAAGTGGACTCCATATGTCTTCTATTTTCTCTCAATTTTCCTTTTTTTAATCATTTTTCTCTTATTTACACTACTTTATCCTCGCTTTTCTTTCCCAAGGTTAACCTTAAGGTCTAAAACTATATCTTCATCTTCACCTTCTCCGCTACTATTTTATCTTTATTTTTAAATTTCTAATTATCTCTCTTATCTTTTTTACTTTTCCCTCCTTTTTTTCTTACACCCCTTTCCACCCATTCATTCAATTTAAATAATTATCTCATAATCTCTCTCCTTTATCACCTCCACCCTTGCCATTGGAGATGCTTTAAGATATTCAAAATATCATCTTTCCTTCTATGTTTGTTTACCATCTTGGGCACTTGTTTTTCCTAGTCTGAACTCTGAAGGATTATTTTAAGCATATTGATAGTGTTAAAATTAACTATCCTCATAAGTAAAAAAGTAGAGTTTTTAGTGATTGTTAAAGAACACCTAAGCAAGTTAAATTTAACTATTAATTTGTGCCACGTTGGTGATTGTAACTAAAGGATTAAATTTAATTATCAATTCAATAGTCAAATAGTGAGCCAATCCCAATTTAGTTAAAATAAAAAAAGAAAAAATAGTACCACATAAAGTATTAAGTTTATTGTTAATTAACTTTAACAATAAAACTAACAACTTATTAAATTAAATACTTTTAACAACTGCTTTAAAACCACCGATATAAATTGTTTTTTGAGTTGTTAACTAACAACTCCATGAACAACCTACTTTAACACTATCAATGTGGATGCTCTAACATAGGCTTGCTTCTAATTTCACAAAGATTAAGAAAAGTTTAATTAATGTTGTTAGAAAGGTAAAATCTAAATAGTACCCTCCTAATATATCCCTTTATTTACTAATTACTTCACCTCAATAGTATAATTTCATAGATAATGTTGTATATTAAATAAGGGCATAATAGAAAATTAAGATTCTAACTATATTTCAATAAAGAAAGTGGCATATAATTTGAGACGGACGAAAAAGGAAAACAAGTCTATCTTAATAGGACAGAGGGAGTGTTAAGAAATAGGAAAAGGAATGAAAGATTAAAGAAAGGCAAACCCAAGCGTCTTAATAATAAGTAATCAAATGTGTTGACTTAATCTACTTTGGCATAATATTGTCATTTTTAAGCCTAGGGCAGCACGATTTTATTCCTCGGTCTACACTCAAAAGCCTTTATACCAAGTGAGGCTATTACAATCATACCACCTCAAGGGACAGACGTCCTCATTGGCCACACTTTCGATTAGGCTTAGCTCTAATACCATTTATAACGATCTTAATCACTTTGGGATGGTGTTGTTCGCTTTGGACCTAACTTGTATAGTCTTGTTATTGGGTTTACACCTGAAAGTCCCTATAACAATTGGAGTGGTCCTCACTTATACATGGGTCTCTTTTCCTTTATCTAGGTTTCCTTTATCTAGGTGATATGGCATTGATGCCATCAGAAAATGTCTCGTTTCTACTCTTAAATGTACTTATAGTTTAGCTCTGGGATATTGCCATTTGATGCTCCATTGTTTCATTTTGGATTATAACACAACTTCTTTAGATGTGTTTTCCATCTATTCATTAAAAGAATATATTGTTATTATATTGTTAAGGTTCAGGCCTCTTCTACAAGTGAATTCTTTGGATATGTGTTCCATCTATTGGTTCAAAGAATTATATTGTTATGTTAAGGTTCAATATTCCCACATATTTCTTTTGCATTATGGAAGTACACCATCTAAAGTAAAATAACAGAGTCTGAAGAACAATGAAGGACATGCCTCACAAGATGTACGGCAGCACAGATGCCTTAGAAATGCTACATATACAGTGCTTCGAGGTACTCCTTTGTCACTCCACTTTAAGTGGGATTTTAGGCTGCCATCAATTGGCTTTTCCAACCATGAGGCAGAAGGCCTATAGATCACAAGAATAGATTCATCTTTAGAAGTGAAGGGATATCTTACACGATAAATTGCATGTAATCAACTTAAAAGCAACTTTAATATCATATATAGTTAGTCACTGGGATTTATATAAAGATGGATATGAAAACGAATGCTTTGTATATGATGAATACCTACACAAAGAAACATCGCAACACTAATAATAAATTGGACAAAGAAGGTTTAATTAAAAGAAGTTTCAGTTTGCACTATGAGGTTTGCTGTAGGTTGCTCCTCACTACCCATCTGTTGTGTCATCACATTAGAATAAACGAGTGGTAGCTGCTATGTTGCAAATGTAGTGATTTCATGTCTCACTAAGATCTCCCACTATACCCACCATTGCATGGGCACACGAAGGGTATTACGTTGTCAAATGAAGAAACGAATATAACAGTGAAAACTGTATGTGTTCTTGCATCATGTCACTGCTACTCCATTTTTCAAAAGAGATGATTGTTAAGCATTATACATCAGCCTCTTCAAAAATTTCAAGCACTTAAAAAATTGCAATCAAGGGTTAAATTTCCTGAGAAAACGAAAAAGGAAAGAACAAATAGATGGTAGTGGAAGGAAGAGAGATACTTATTATTAGATTCAATTGCAGATGAGTAACAATTAACAAAAAAAATGAAAGGTTCAACACAAAGTCAGGAGGGAAATTACAGATATGATGCATGATTGTTTTATGCGTCTTAATTAAGCAGTTAAATAAGTTGGCTGTGCATTACATGGGAGTTTTTTCTGTGTTGTCTACAACTCATCTTTAGTATCAAAAGATTCTATATTTGCCTAAAGATGGGCCATTCACCAACGAGATAGGCAGAAAATTTTTTTCTAGTAAAATATTCCAGGGTCATCATACTTTTTAATCCACACTGAGGTAGACTGAAGCATATAAAATAACACTAACATGCAATTGAAAATCCTGTTGGAACCAAACAAACAATGCAATAACATCTTCTCTCGTGTGATCCTTAAGAATGTCAAAATGTGGGCATCAATTTGAAATGAATATCCAAAATTTAGCGGAAAGAGCAATTCTACATCTTAATTTTAATTAATAGAAGAAATTTTGCTGGAGGAAAATGATTTCTTTGGGGATGAATGCGTTCCAAAGCACTAAAGAAAAAATTATTGAAATTACATAAAAAGTTATATTTTATAGGATATGTGTGAAATAAACTTGAGAAAGAATTATATTTAGAGTGTGTTTGATTATCAAAGATTTTCCATAGGAAATGGGGTTTTTCAGCTAAATTCTTACTTTTGTGGGGGTTTGATTGATTTTTCCCCCACGAAAACATTTTCCATCTTTTGGTCACGTGACCACATTTTCTTTAAAAACGCAAAAATATTTTCCTATGAGGGTGTAGGTTTTTTGTTTTTTGTGTAAATTCACATTTTTTTTCTGGAATTTCACTTTCAATCAAACGCTCTACAATTTATTTTCTATGGAATTCAATTACCGGTTATTTAATTGATGAGAAAATATTTTCTTTTCAGGTAAATTCCATGCTTGTAAAAAAAAGTAAACAAGTTGTAAATAGCTCGGTAATAATAAATCTAATGATATTTTAGACAGTACGACCAAGAATTACATACACTTCTAAATGTGATTTGTTGATCAATATAACCCAAATTCACAGCCCAATGATTGCAGCCCATTAGTTGGCCCATCTTGCATCTGACCGTTGGATCTCTCTCTTCTCATCTCAGCCGTCGATGCTATTATATATAGACCCTAATCTATTCAGATTAGGGTAACCCTTTCTCTACTATCGCGGCCTTCAACTTCTGTGTTGATATTCTCTTTATAATTTTCTTTTACAGAATTTCTCTGTAAATTTCTATGTGATCTTTTACGAAATGCTTGAGTGTTTCTGTAGTGAGGATCTGATGTTTATAGCTATGCTCTATCTTATGTGATATTGCGGCGTTCTAGGGTTTGAGCGATTAGTGACGATTAGGGCATCTCTGACGGCTGTTTCTTGAATGATTCTGCGAGGTCCTTTGTTGTTTCTTTGCGATTGTAACTTTCCTTGGGTTGTTATAGTGTAGAGGCAGATCTACCCTTGTAGAGCCTCAACAACAGGACGTAGCAATTCCTTATTAGGAATTGTGAACCTGTCGGGGTCTTCGGACCAAACATTCTGTGTGTTATTTTTGATTTCTGCGCCTTACAATTTATTGATGCCGCTGCGCTTACAACGTTGGTTGTTGGTGGTGGGTTTCTGGGATCGTTGACGCAACAAGTGGTATCAGAACATTTGTTGGTGTTGATCAATTATGAAATTTGTTCCTTTGCGGTTCATCACTAAGTCTAAGATTCAGAGTTGTAAGTTCTTCTTACATATTTACTCTGTCTGAATCTTAGGTTTATTTTCTGTGATATTCAATATCTGTGTTTTCATTCTGAAAAACCCTAGTTAGTGTTGTTTGATATTTCTGGATTCTTAAGTGAATGGTTTCAGATTTCTTCCTCATTCTGCGTGAATACTGCACAAGGTTTTACACTCTGGTTTTCCTTTCTGATCACCTTGAAGTAGATAGCCCCTCGACATGAGGCCGAGAGTTTCACGGAATCCTAAGGTTTCTTCTTGGTGATTTTTATTGTTCTCATTTTACTATTGTCTTTGTGCGACATTTCATTTGTGTTCTTAAGTGCTGTGTTATGTTATACGGGTATGGCTTCTACTAGTTTCCGTCTGGAGCCTTTTAATAGTAAGTCTGATTTTGCCAAATGGCAGCAAAAGACGTTTGGAATTTTAGTTCAACAGAAATTCTCTAAAATTCTCTAAGGCAATTGATAAATCATATGCTGATACTGAACTAATGAAAAGATTACTGAATCTGATGAAATTGCATATTCATATATTGTCCTACATCTAAGTGATAATGTTTTGCGTAAAATTAGTAAACAAAATGATTCTAAGGCCTTGTGGGATCGTTTGGAAGAACTCTACTTGGAAACATCTTTGTCAAACAAACTATTTCTACTTGAGAAATTTTTTAGTTTGAAAATAGATCCCACGAAGGACTTAGATGAAAATCTTGACATTTTCAACAAGTTGATTTAAGATATTAAAAACTGAGGTGATAAAGGTACTGATGAATATAAAGCTGTTATTATGTTGAATGACATACCTAATACTTTTAAAGGTGTCAAATCTGGTATTAAGTATGGTAGAGATACTGTGACTATTGAGACTGTTATGAATGCTCTAAGAAGTAAGGAATATGAAGTAAGAGCTAAAAGGAATTATGGGAAAAGTTTTATGATCAGGGGAAGGTCTCATGCTAGAAATAATGATAACAACAACAATGGGAATAATACTCAAAAGGGTCAACATAGCAATAAAAAGAAAGGCAAACATAGATCTAAGTCTAGGTCTAATGTTAAGCATAGAAATTGCTATAACTGTGGTGAAAAGGATCATTACATTAAGGAATATACCAAGCCTATTTAGAACCAGAATCAGAGAAATAAAGCTCCAAATCAATCTAATTTAGCCTCAGCCTCTGGTGAGTCTTTTGGTGATGTGTATGTTGCTATTGATGGCAACATTAATTCAGTGCCTAAACCTATTAACAGCACTGAATGATTAGTGGATTCTGGTTGTACTTTTTACCCGTCATCTTGTGGAGATATCTTCCATAACTATAACTATAAGAGGGTGGCTGATGGGGTTGTTATTGTGGCTAACAACCAAGTCTGTAAAGTGGAGGGAATAGGTGACATTACTCTTAAATTTGACTCTGGTTATGTTTATACCCTTATGAATTTTAAGTCTATCCCTGAGCTTGGTAATAACTTGGTGTCCGTACCATCTTTTGAAGATGATGGTTTCTGTGGAGGATTTGGAGATGGCTCTATGAAAGTGTTCAAAGGAGCCCTCCTTGCCTTTACAGGACCCAAGAGGGATGTCTGTATGTTTGCAGAGTAGAAGTTAAATCTGTTCTTGCTGCAATTGCCTGTTCTGTAAAAGAAGATAAAACAGACCTTTGGCATAAGAGGTTAGCCTACATGAGTGAAAAAAGTATATACCTTTTAAGTAAACAATGCAGTTTTGGAAAAGACCAAGTTTCAAAATTATCATTTTGTGAAAACTGCATTTTTGAAAAACAACATAATGTCTTTCTCATCTGGTTTACATAATTCTTCTTCTATCCTTGAGTATGTGCATGCTGATCTATGCTGTCTATCTAGCACACATACTCATGGTGGAGACAAATACTTTCTATAATTGATGATTTCTCAAGAAAGTTGTGGGTTATTCTGTTAAAGAATAAATCTAATACCTTTAAAGCTTTTAAAAATTGGAAAGTTTTGATTGAAAATCAAACTAATAATAAGCTTAAATGTATTAGAATTGATAATGGCCATGAATTTTGTAATAGAAAGTTTGATAACTTTTGTAAAGAAAATGGCATAAAAGGCATAAAACTGTTCCCTATACCCCTCAGCAAAATGGGGTTGCTGAGAGGATGAACAGGACCATGGTTGAAGCTTACCTTTTCTGGCCTTGGTAAACCCTTCTGGGGGAGACAGTGATGACTGCTGCTTATCTGATAAACAAATCCTCTTTTGTTGCCTTAAATAGCAAGGCCCCTGAGAAGGTCTGGTATGGCAGGCCAACTGATTACTCTAACTTAAAGAGTTTTTGGTTGTGCAGCCTACTCACACCACAAGGAGGATAAACTTGACCCTAGGTGCTAGAAATGTGTTTTTCTATGATACCCAGAAGGGGTTAAAGGATACAGACTATGGGTAAGAAGCCTCCCTGGTTTTAAAACAATTATAAGTAAAGATGTCATTTTTAAGGAAAATGAAATGCCTTGCTTAAATGTGGAAAAACGTAAAAGGGATAAGTCTAATGGTTCAAATGGTACTTCAGTTGAGATGGAGCTACCCTTGAACCAAGGCAACATTCTGAACAATAGAGTAGTCTTGAGGACATTTCTGATGATGATCAGAGTCTTGCTGAGTCTGATTCTCAGAATTAGGAAATTGTAAGTGAATCTAATGACTCACATAAGCATTAGATCGCCAGGGACATACCTAGGATAAATGTTATACCCCTTGTTAGGTTCAATGACTATAATATGACTGCTTTTGCTTTGTCTATTGTTAAGTCCATATTAAATAGTAAACCTAGAGAGTTTGAGGATGCTGTTAAGTATAAAGATTCTAATTTCTGGTGGTCTGCTATGAATGAAGAGATGAGTTCTCTTAATCAAAATAAGACCTGAACTTTGGTTCCTAAACCCAAAGGGCATTCTGTTGATGATTGTAAATGGCTTTATAAAATAAAAAAAAGTGCTTGCTCATTTGATCCTATCAATCCTGTCAGATATAAAGCCAGGCTCGTGGCAAAAGGTTTTACACAAAAAGAAGGTATTGATTACACTGAAATATTTACACTCTGTTGTGTAATATACAACTGTTAGAATAATGCTTGCATTGGTTGCTCATTATAGCTGGGAAATGAAACAGTTGGATGTTAAAACTGCCTTCTTGCAGGGCATACTTGATGAAAAATTTTTTATAAAACAACCTGCTAAATTTATTAATAATGCTTATCCTGATTATGTATGTCTATTACATAAGTCTCTGCATGGTTTAAAGCAATCTCCTAGTGCTAAAAATTGGGTTTAAAAGAAGTCAATATGATCATTGTCTTTATTTTAAACACGATATATCTTTGAATGCTCCTATTTTTTTGCTATTGTATGTTGATGATATGTTTTTGATAAGTTCCGGCCTAAAACTAATTAACAGTGTCATTAATTCTTTGAGTAGTGAATTTGATATGAAATTGTTAGGAGATGTTAAGAAAATATTGGGTATACATATTTTCAGAGATAGGGATAAGTGTATTCTTACATTGAAACAAGAATCTTATATCTATAAAATACTTGAAAAGTTTTCTTTAAGTGATGCTAAATCTGTTAATGTGCCACTTGCTAATCATTTCATTCTAAATTTCTAAGTAAGGAACAATGTACTTAATGCGATTGTGTTTGTAATGTTCTTAATTGTCTATACAAGACATGACATTACATATGCTGTGAGCACCTTAAGCAGATTTATGGCTAATCCTAGTAAGCAGTATTGAGAAGCTTTTAATTGGCTTCTTAAGTACCCTAATGGTACTTCTGGTAAAAGATTGGTCTATAGCCATTCCGGTGAAGGCACAAAGTTAAAAGGTAATGTTGATGCTAATTATGTCAATGATAGGGACAATAGGATGTCCACAACTTTCTATGTGTTCACTTTGTGTGATACTTGTATTAGCTGAAAATCTCAACTCCAGCACATTGTGGCATTATCAACTAATGAATCTGAGTATGTGGCTATTACTAAAGCCATGAAAGAGGCTTTATGGTTGAAAGGTGTTCTTAATGAATTAAACTTTGTATAAGACAATGTTTCTATTTTTTCAGATAGTTAGTCTGCCATCTAGTTATGCAAAAATCTTGTGTTCCATGATAGGACAAAGCATATAGATGACAGAATTCATAGACATTGTGACTAAGGGAGAATTGGCATTGGAGAAAATCCCTTCACAGTTTAATCTTCTAGATATGAGGACTCTTATCAATGTTAAACATTGGTATATGCTAAGTGTTTACTGGTTGGTATTGTGACCTAACAATTGATAGTGTATTTTTTCTTTATTTTTTATTATTTTGAATAATTTTTTGTTTTCATGAAAAATAAAAAAAAATTCGGTTAAGCTTTTTCTGTTTGTGAAATTTATTGAGTATATGCTTGCTCTCTTTTGCAAGTGAACAAGAAGGTGTTACCACAAGGAAGTTTGTCTTCTACATTATACTGCTTGATCATTTGGTTTAAGGTGGAGATTGTTGATATATATTGACCCAAATTCACAGCCCAATGATTGCAGCCCATTAGTTGGCCAATCTTACATTTGACCGTTGGATCTCTCTCTTCTCATCTTAGCCGTTAACGCTATTATATATATACCCTAATCTACTTAGGTTAGGGTAACCCTTTCTGTGCTATCGCCCTGCCTTCAACTTCTGTGTTGATATTCTCTCTGCAATTTTCTTTTATAGAATTTCTCTGTAAATCTCCGTGTGATCTTCTACGAAATACTTGAGTGGTTTCTATAGTGAGGATCTGATGTTCCTAGTTATGCTATATCTTATGTGATATTGCAGTGTTCTAGGTTTGAGGTATTAGTATAGACTAGGGCATCTCTGAGGGTTGTTTCTTGAGTGATTCTGCGAGATCCTTTGTTCTCTCATTGTGATTGTAACTTTCCTTGGGTTCTTATAGTGCATAGGCAGATCTACCCTTGTAGAGCCTCAACAGTAGGGCATAGCAATTCCTTATTGGGAATTGTGAACCTGTTGGGGTCTTTGGACCGAACTTCTGTGTGATCTTTTTGATTTCTGCACTTTACAATTTATTGATCCACTGCACTTACAACGTGGGTTCTCAGTCATGGGTTTCTGGGATCGTTGACACAACATGATTTAATTGAAAAATAAAAATCAAAATAAATTGCTAACAAACAGATCATTATATATTTGATTTTCAGATTTCATCCTATTCTTCGTTGAATTCGTGTCATACCTTTGATAAATGTCAGTTAAATTGGACAAAGAAGGTTTAATTAAAAGAAGTTTCAATTAGCATAAATGAGGTTTGCTACGTTGCTGCTCACTACCCATCTGTTGTGTCATCACATTAGAATAAACGAGTGGTAGCTGCTCTGTTACAAATGTAGTGATCTCACCACCTGTTTAGTTGTAAGAAAAAGTAAACAAGTTGTAAATAAGTCGGTAATAATAAATCTGATGATATTTTAGATAGTACGACCAAGAATTACATACACTCCTAAATGTGATTTAACTGAACAATAAAAAATTAAAATAAATTGGTAACATACATATCATTATAAATTTGATTTTCAGATTTCATCCTGTTCTTCGTTGAATTCGTGTCATACTTTTGCTAAGTGTCTGTAATCATAGAAAAACACCAATAAAGTTACACTTGGCGTGGGTGTTCAATTTTCAGTTGCGGTTAGTTAAGGAATCGAAATTTTCAATTTTTCAGTTTAGGTTTTTATTCTGCTTTTACACTTGATAAAATTACACTTTGCTAAATATCAAAATAACAACAAACTAATTGAAAAGGTATTGAAACTTAAAAATGGTTTTAAAATTGTGAACACAACACTAAAGCAGCCAAAAAATAATAGCTAAACTATTAAAAAGTTGCACTAGAACTAAAATTTTAATACAATAAACAGTTTTCTCTTTTAAGTCGAAGAACGAAAACCGTACCAACAGAGTTTCTATTTCACTTCCCTTCCAAAAAAGTCTAAATGGTTTCAGCTTTTTCGGTTTTGTTCCCGTTCGCTTATCCGGGTTCTATTTATTCAGTCCACACCTAGTTGCATGACAAGCAAATTTTAAGAACCATATGAAATGATTTGATGATGGAAGATGCACTTGCCAGCAATACGAGAGGACAGCAAATCACTGAACCACGCAATCAGAGGTAAGCAGTAAAGTCTCTGGGAGGTCTTGGGTAACAAAGCATGGGTAGAGGAGTTACTATAGGTTAAAACAATACTCCCTCCGTCCCATAAAAATAGGCCCAGTTGCTTCTTACGCAGAGATTAGAAAAGTGATTTAATGTGGTTGAAAAAAACAAAATTCAAACTAAATTGTCTAATATACCCCTCATTTTGTAAGATTCAAGACTAGGTCTATTTAATGTATTAAAAATTAATTAGTTGTTTGATTAAGGGTATATTTGAGAGAGAAATTTATTGTTCAATCCCGTTTATATAAATGAACTGTAATATAGGACAAATAAAAATGGCAACAGGGCATATTTTTATGGGACGGAAGGAGTATTAAAAACGGTTATTTTCTATCAAGCATAAGATTGTGCGGAAGCTTTTGTATACTAACAAAAGTAGTATTAAAAATTTCCAAAATCACGGCCACTAGTTTCTCGGTAAATAATTACTCATGAAAAAAAAGCTATTGTGTATAACTATGCTCTTCGGTACTCAAGTCGAGTTTTGAACAAAAGAATGACAGAAAATCCCTAGAATGGAGAAAGCAACCTCAAACCCCGATAACAGTGACTGTACAAAAAATGATCTGAATATCTCTTTTGAAGATTATAAACACAAAAACTTCGGAGGAAAAACACGCAAACACACACACACACATACACACTACTGTTACAGAAGTCAATGGTCAGAATTGCAATAGCAAAACTAACCTGCTACTGCTACTGCATAAATGGTAGAGCTTCCCACTTCCGGAGAAGATGATAACATGGGTAATTTATAGCTAGCGTCTCCAACCTTTCCACTTTGTAGAGATCACGTCATCAACCTTTAATTTTCATCTTGGGAGTCCTCAATCTTTCAAAATCGTTGCATCTAAGGTCCCTCGGACGGATATCGTTAATTCTTCTATTAATTTTGGGGGTATTTTACCAAAATACCCAAAAAATTAATTATTTTAATGTTTTAAAAAATTTTAAAAAATGTGGACCCTCCCACCAAGCCTGCCGGAAATGACAACACTTTTGGCTACCATTTCTGGAAGCACATGGGGAGGAGACTCTCTTTTTTTGGCTGCCTGGCATTTCTGTCCAAAAATGGGGGAGAGTCTTCCCTTTTTTTGGTTGGAAATGGGTGTCCCTCTCTTAGGCTACCATTTCTGGCAGCTAAATGGTTGCCATTTCCCTCCAAAAATAGGGAGGAGTCTCCCTTTATTATTGGCTAGAAATTTCTTCTAACAGCCATTTATGGCCAAAAAATGTGGGAGACTCTCCCCTTTTTGGCGGCCAGAAATGGCAGTCAAGATGACTGCCATTTCCAACCAAAAGAAGAGAGAGACTTTCCCCTTTTCGCTGCTAGAAAAGGGGAGAATTCTCCCCTCCTGTGTTGCCAGAAATGGTAGCACCTCTGGCCGCCATTTCTGGTAGCCGTTGAGGTTCAATGGCTGCCAAAATAGCAACCAAATGTGTTGCAATTTCCGGCAGCCTTGGTGGGGGGAGGGATCTCCTTTTTTTAAATTTTTTAAAATATTAAAATAATTAATTCTTTGTGTATTTTATCAAAATACCCCCAAAATAATCGGAAGAATTAACAGTTTCTGTATGAGGGACATTAGGTGTAACAATTTTGAAAGGTTGAGGGCCCCCAGGATGAAAATTAAAAGTTGGAGACATAATCTCAACAAAGTGGAAAGGTTGGGGACGCTAGCTGTAAATTACCCTGATAACATTAACATCAACATCAACATCGCAGAGAACAACAAGCTCTTTGGCCTTCTTTATCAATCCAGTCCTTCTCTTAGTGAACGTAACTTGTATGGCGCTCTTGTCCTCGATTTGCTTTATCTCCATATTCCTACATCTCATTGTTAAAGACAACAAGAGGAGAAACAGGAATAAGAAATTAAAAGAAATAAATATAAAATGGAAAAAAAATTTGACAGAATTCCCAATTAGGAAATGCAAAGTTTGGCTGTTTTCTCACTCTCAGTTCCTGTGTTGTATATGGTTCATAGCTCATATAGCACCAAAGTCACAATCTCTATCGGAATCCAATCCTGGTGGTAAAATTTCCGTGTCCGGTAGTAGATATTAATAATAATTGCTGTAAATTTTTAATTCAATATATAATTGGAAACATGCTATGGTTCGTGTATGGAATTCGTAGTGCCAACAACTTACTCTGACTGGCGAGGTATCTTTTGAAAGACGTTTGAAAGACAATAACGGCCACCATTTTCTTTTCCAAAAATCTTGTGTAACGCTATGGTCCCTAACGTTTTCCTTTTGTGCATAGTTTCTCCTCAACCTTTAGTTTGTGCTTGATCAGTCCTCTACCATTACTTTTCTTGCTCAAATGGTCCTTTCTTAATTGATTTTGTTAGTCAACCATTAGTAACCAATTTTATTCAATAGCTGGGATACTGATGTAGTAGAAGCTTGAAAAATAACAAATGTGATATAGTCTTATTGATTCCTAAAGAATACCATGATAGACCGCCTTCTATATTCTATTAATTCTTTAGAATACTAAAAACTAGTCATCAAACACTCGTTGATTCATTCATAATTACCGATAATTTGAAACTAATTGGAAAAAAATCAAATATATTAATCTTAATGATGAATAACATTATTCTTAATCTTATTCAATAAAACAACCACCAATCCAAGCAACTAAACAAAGAGATATAAATACTATCCAACGAATAATAGCTTGCACCACAATTAAATATAAAGCTGGTGTTTGTTGACCTCGCCTCAATCACGTATGTCTGAAATTCTTAGGGCGAAGTATCACAGGAATGTTTCATTTTGGTAAGCTAATTGTAGAGGAGACTGTTCGTACTTTTTGCGTAGCATTATTTGGGGCAAGGATCTGCTCAAGTTGGGGGTAAGATGGATGATAGATAATGGAATGAAGACAATGGTATTTTCTTCCTTGTGGATGCCTAGGCCGTTCATTTTTAGGCCAGTTTCTTCGGGATGAGAAAAAAGTTGGTTACGACCAGCTAACTTATTGAAGGAAGATGGAAAGTGGAATAGGGAATTCATTGAGAAACGATTTTTGCCACTAGACAGAGATATTATTCGTGCAATGCCAAAGCCGAATCTGAATTCAGATGACATGATTACTTGGCATTTCAAGACACATGACAACTACACAATTAAATCTGGATATCGAGTGTAAATAGGCCTGTTTGGTAGTTTATCTCGCTTGGGGGATGATAGTATGAAAGCGTGGTGGAACGATTTTTGGAATAGATGCTTGACGTGTAAGATTAAATTTTTTGTATGGAAAATATTGGTGAATATACTTCCCACCAATGCTTCTTTATACTTTAGGCAAGTGCTAGCTGTCCAAGGTATAAAGATAGGAAAGATGATAGTCAGCATGCTTTGCTTTCTTGTGATTCGATCAGCCAAGTGTGGGTTGCCCAGCCATATTACTGAGTTGTTGAGAAATGTGCCGGAGCTCATATGGGTGAGATTATTCTTCAAGTCTGGAAATAGGCAATGGGGGAAGATTTTGACAATTTTTTAGTGATGTTGTGGTTGGTGTGGAGGGCAAGGTATTTGGTAGTTTTTGAGAAAAAGAGGCTTGTCTTGGACCAAATCACACACATAGCAAAAGACTATTTGCAGGAATATAGAGAGATCAACGGGGGTGGTGGAGGAGATCGGAAGAGCACACTTTGTTTTCATATTTGTCTCATAACTGGACTCCTTCACTGGTAGGTTGATACAAGATGAATGTGGATGTGGTAGTGAAGAAGAAATGGCGCTTATATTGGTATTGGGGTGGTGCAATGACGGAGCTAGGGGACCAGGCCTCTAAACTGGGGAAAAAATTTTAAACTTACAAAAAAAAATTATATATAAAGGGTAATTTAGTTGTGTGTAATGGGCTCAGTCCTCTAATAGCTCTTGGCTCCGCCACTGGATGGTGCTCAAAGGGATTGAGGGGGAGATGAACTCCGCATCGGCTTCAACGAGATTGGGGTGTAACATTGAATAAAATTTCAAGAATATCATAGTGGTCTTCTTGAATAATAATTGAATAACTTCTCGAATAGCACTCAACTATAAACAATCGGCTAGTGAATTCTGTAATTGGATAGTTAGTTGTGACATTTTATAAAAAATTGAGGATACCTTAGTTTGTTTTGACAAGAATAAAGTAATTGCTTAAATTTATATCAGCTATCTCTATCGGTTAAGAGAGTTGCCCAAAAGGATGACTAAGTCCAATCGGTTAGCGAATTTAGAGCAAAAGAATGCTTAAAACTAAAACGCAGTACTTAATTAATATAGTCGAAAGCACAAGGACCTAATTATGGAACTATGGAAGCATATTAAGTAAGGGAACTCATTAAATAATAAATGAGAAAAATCTAGATAACACTTGGCCACTTAGAAAAATACTCATATGAATCAAACTGGAAACACTTGTCATCCTTTGTGGCAAGAACTCTCCCAAGCTTTCAATTGGACTCTTTTTCATTGGCTAACTACAAAATTATCTAGGACAATTGGACAATTTTTCATAGGTGGAACTCAAATTTTTCTCCAAAATACGAAGAAATTCGTCCATAAAGGAGGTTAGCCATAGAACACCATGAAAAATCTCCCAAAACACTTCTTGGCACTTGAAATTAAGTCCTCTCTATATATATAAAGAATCCCCACTTAAAAGACTACTTTGCTTGAAGAATATCAAGATTTTAGAAGTATATTTCAACCTAAAATTTATCCAAGAACCTTTGAAGCAAACAAAACAAAAGGTGAGTAACCAATGTTTTGGTTTCCTTTGGCATGCATATATTTTAAAGAAAAGCATGTATTTTGATGCATTACTATGACCAAAAACAAAGTATTTTATTGCATTTAATAATTAGTATTACTCTGCCTGTCTTGTATTGGTCTTGCTTTGCTTTGATTCCATACTATGACCTACCTAATGATTCTGAGATAGGGATGATTAGTATGGTATTTCTTTTATATTTGTAATGCTTTTGGCTTGGAGTTCTGGCAAGGGTTAATTGGAATTGATTGTGGATCCACTTAATATTGTATTGTCATGATCAAATTGAGATTGATTACGCACTACGGGTACTAAGTGATCTAGTGATTGGGCCCTCTTGTGCATCCAAAGGTTTGTGCATTCAATGTTCCTTGATCTTGTGATTGAAAATGATTTATTGCAACCATGTGACAAATCAAAATGTTGGGTTACTCACTGGATACATCGTATTCACTCTGTGTCTTATTCTTATTTTGTAGATAATCAATCGAAAGTTTTATGAATGCCAAGCCGAGGAATGGAGAATGTCTCCAGATCAAAGTAGGATATTGCATATGGTGGAGACCGACTTGTGGGCTTATTATGAAGATGCACCCTTGTTCCTAATGTATTTAGGAATAACTTATGAGTTTAATGTATTTTGTGCTTACACACTTGTTCACTTACATTATGATAAAATTATGAGGGATAAACTAATGTTTTTCACCTAGTGAAGTGGTCTAGTAAGAGGGTGATGGGTAGAAGAATTAGTGTGTGTGTGTGTGTGTATAGGGGGATATACATAAATAAGGAGAAATAGATATAGCATGTAATATAAGGATAAAAAAAAGACTTTGTATGGATTGGAAGCCTAATTTTCCATGTAAAGGCTCTCAACTCTTTTGTTCGGCTGGTTGATCAATAAAATGTTCTTATATAGTTTCTCATGTATGCTGGACTTCCTATTTTAATTTAGACACGGAAAACAATCCATAAATCAAGAAGTCGAATTAACTTAGAAACAATACGAAAGGCTTATAGGAAATCTCGTATGAAAGCAAAAGAATTTGGTAAGTCACTCTAAACGTACTTCATTAATAATGTAACTCAAGGTAGAGTGAAGAAATTGAAAGAAATGTCACAAGGACTTCATAAAAGTTAAAGAACTTATTTGATTGGCACGTCCCGTCCCTCGTTAGCTTTATGATTATAATGAAGTAATACAAGAGCTTCCGCCGTTAGAACAAAGCAATGAACGCAATAATAATGATAGAACACACTACAAGAAATGTCGCCAACAATGGCGACAATTTCCAACGACACAAAATTCATTGCTACAGCTTTCGCAAGCGGTAAGCTAACCCCTATGGCGGTGACAAAATGATGTCACCGCTATAGGTCCCATCTACAGTGGCGACAATATAGTATCTATAGCGGCGACATGAAAATCGTCACTATACTATTGGCGGAAAGATTTCCCGCCTTTGTTCCTATACTAATGACTTTTCATTGCTATAGATATCATGTTAGTCGCTATTGTTGTAATAATTTATATAATATATATTTTAAATACAAGTATTGAATTGAAAGTTGCTTTAGCGCAATTGGTGAAGGTCTTGGAGTGTAAAAAGGACCTCCCAGGTTTGACTTTTGTAGAGGCAAAATAATGGCCCAATTAAATATGATGGAAACAAGTCGGGTCACGGGGCGGGTTGGGGGCGGGTCAAAAACTTGGCCCAAAATCATAGAGTTTATAGCGGCGACACTACAAGTCCCATAATTGTCGCTAGGAGGCTATAGGTACGGGCAAAATCGTCGCAATAGGCCTGTAGCGGCGACATTTCGGCCTCCAGGCGACATTTGTTGTGGTGGGGGCATGACATTGGGGGTTTGCCTCCCCATGCTGCTAAGTGTTTCACCATCTTGGAAGTCCAAATGATTGTTGATCCGGGAGTGAGGAAGTTAATAGTGGAGTCGGATTCATACAATGCTGTTTCGTTGATCCATAAGCCAGAGGATAGAGCCCAGGAGAGCCAATGCTTATTAAAGTAGCAGAGCTGTCCAAGAACTTCGATGAGGTGGAGTTCAAACATATGTCAAGGAAAGCGAATCAAATGGCTCATTTGATTGCGAAATTTGCTTTCGATACAAACTGTAACCAACTTTGGACGCATGAGGTCTCATCCTTCATTATTCATGCTGTAAACGATGATTCATCATTTTCATGAAATGAATGAAGGTTGTTTGCCGAATATGTGTGTGTATATAAGACTAATAAGATTACATTGGAAAATAAGAAAAAAAAATTAATAAAGCAATATAAATTTCCAAAAGGTCGGCTACTACTTTCCTATACTCCATCAGCTACTATTTTCTCTAATCATATATCAAGTATACACTAGAATTTTTAAAATTACACGACATGTTTTTAGGGTTAAATTGTCTCCCCCCCTCCCCCCCCCAAAAAAAAAAAAAAGGAAAAAGTTAGGATTAAATTGGTTTTCGGCTCAACTAAAAAAATGGTGTGCTATTTTCTCGTGTAATAGTTAAGATATTAGTTTAATTGTTTTTGGACGGTTTTGTTGCAATATCGTGGTGATTTCAAACTTGTTTTTGTCTAAATTTATTCAATTTGAAATCAAACCATCTCCACTTAAAATCAGTTAAAATAACTTAGATCAATGTAGTTTGGTAGTTAACCATATTTTCTTGATTTTTACGGTCAACTCTATGTACATTTTTGCCTAGATACATCTTTAGGATAGAAAATAAAAATAAAAATACATCTATATATTAATTAAATGAAAAAAGCTTGTGGTACAATCTTACAATACTTTTCCCGACATTTTTCCTAAAAGCAGGGATAATTTGGTATTTTTGTTTACAAATGTGGTAATCACTACGGTAAATACTTTCTATATCAGATTTTTTTTTTTTTAATTTCTACTCAAGTATTCTACAAAACTAGTATAACACCCGTGCGCTACACGGGTAGAAAAAGTTTGAAATTTAACTATGTGAATTTTTTTAATAAGTTTACAATAGTTGAACATATTCTAACAGTGTAAAAGCATAAGGTATGTACTAGTGAAAGAAATATTATCAATGGTAGTACCAATCTAATATTCTGACATTGAAAAGACAGGTCATATTCATTTCATAATTCACATGATAATCAATATTCTTTATGCAGTATTTTTTCTCCTTGTACATATGCCTCAGTGGAAGAGGTCTATCCTCAATATTCAATATATTCACAGCTACAAATTCAACTAAGAATCTATAAAGAAATAATGGATATTAAGACATCAAAGCATGGTCATGTGGGAATAAAATTCGATTCGACGAATAATAAATTCATACTCTGTCATATGATGGAATGATCTGTCAAAACAGAATTTGTTTGGATGATATGTAAAAAAAAATTCACAACACAACATGAGTAGGATTGTCATTTAATAGAGGAATATTATTAAAACAAATTAAATACTTGAAAAAGCAAGAAAGTTCAATTAATTACTCCCTGCGTCCCAGTTATTTGGTCCCTTTTTTTGAGATGTACCAAATATATAGTCCATTTCTATGTTAAAATATCTAATTTACATTGCTTTACAAATCTAACTATATATTAGGAACACGAATCACAAAATCTACCTTTCTAACACACTTCTTAATTATTGTAAAACAACAAAGGGGGTCAAATAATTGAAATAGAGGGACCATATATAAATTTATTGACGGTCCTCAACATGTACAACTCATGTGCCATTAGAGATAAAATGTTGTGTAATTAATATTTAATATTGTTAATTAATAATTATTAGTAATATTATTAGTAAAATATTGCATTCAAGGAAGAAGATTAGCTTGTGAACAAATTGTCTTTTAATTTCTACATATATATAGAATTCAGTATAAATATGCCCCAATAAAAAAAAAGGAGGCTGATGAAATTTCACCATTTAATGCCACATATCCGTAACTTCTAAATATTTTTTGATTTACCAAAATCAAAAAGAGATTTAAAAAATCAACATAAGAGATGTAAATCAATCGATTCAAAGATGGAAGCGAAGGGAAGACCAAAATTAACTACTTGATAGTCAAGACAAATAGGACCTTCAAAATATTATTTACTCGGACTTGTACCTCGACAACTTGATATTGGAGACAAAAGAAAACAAAGTTTATTAAATTGGAAGAGTTTGATACAAAGATAAATTGAATAAATGCTAAGATGGGAATTGGAGATAATTGAGTTAGAAAATAAAAGAAGAGAAAGGTAAAAGGGCATTGCCAAATGAAAAAAAAAAATAAATTAAAAAGGAAAATGACGTCATTAGTGACATAAACAATTTAGGCTGGAAAACTAAGTTAGACTTCTTTTGATTTATATATATATATATATATAGATTTTCGAATTATCTTATCTTCATAATTTTATCTTATCTTCATGATTCTATCTTTGATTTATCTTATATTTATCAATTTTTAAAATTTCCTTTTCATTCTCATAAAAATCCAGAAATGAAGATAGCCCCCCAGTGATTTCGAACAAATTATTCTTAAATTTTTTCTTCTTTATTTAGGGCTTGATAATTGACAAAGATAATATTATACGACATGAGTCTTAGCGCATACAAAAAAAGTTAATAGTTGATAATTTTTTTGAATTTATTATTTATATCATATGAAATGATTAAAATAAAATATAGCTATACTTGAACAAATATATAATATTATACTACGATATTAAGTTTTTCACCTTTTTTTAAACATTTGTGGGGTATCTAATTTCCCAGATCATTGTAATAGGTTTGATTACTTTTAATTATTCTTTCCGTGCATCGCACAGGTGAAAAACTAATTACATTAAAAAGACCGGAAAAACAAGCTCACGAAAAAGTTAACATGATGATAGAGATAAAAGAAAAGACTATGACTGAACTTAATTTATATAAAAGTATACTCTGGAAATTTCTAGGGAAAAGAAATTGATACCTAAAAGAATTAATATAATATAAAGATAAATATTTAACCCTCATTTTATGTCGAGAAACTTTTCCATCTTGGGACAATGTTAAGACAGTTTATTTGTAAAACTCGTATTTTAATTTGTGAATATCTATAATTTTATCTAATTTTTGAAAAACAATGGTCATGAGATAAGTGAGAAAAAGAAAAGTGTAGTGATTTGTCAAATTTGTCATCAGAATAAAGTTAAAAAAATGGCACTTAATAGAAATCGACAAATTAAAAAGGACTGTTTCAGCATGAAAATCAAAGGTTGGGGACTAGTTGCGCTTAAAGCTAAAGGTTGAAGAGCAATATGGTATAGCACATAAGTCACAGGTTGGAACCGTTTGCACGAATTACACCTGATTTTGCTACTAAAGGTGTGTTTCATTGCAAACAGTTTTTATCGAAAATGTCATTTTCCACTCAAGTTTTCTTAATTCAATCAAACGCACTTTTACTGTTTATGGAAAATATTTTTCATCTTAGACAAGAAAGTTAAGATTTTTGTTGAAGTTAAAGGGAAAAAAATTCAATTCTTTTTTCACCCTCCAATCAAATACACCCTAATTGTATAGATTGGATGCACAGCACCGTTGTATGATAAAAACATCGATTATCTAATAAAAAATTAATACACACTTATATGCCTCCATATTATCATATATCGTTATTTGCTAATACCATGGTGTCACTAGTTATAGTTGTAAGATCATATATAGGATCGTACAATCCTATATATATACACATATACACACACGATCTTACCGATCATTTGTTAATTTTTACCCTTTTAATTACTTTAAAAAGTAATTTTTAATTAGATATTTTATAGTAGTCGAGTGAGGCGTCTACCATAACTCATTACACAATTAGATATTTTACGTCTTACGATCCTTGATCCAATTCATAAGGTCATCTACCTACCCAATCTAAAAATATGATTTCTACAATCTTGGTACCAGCGAATGGTATTATAAATTCTTGATCACATAAATCCTATACATATGCATGCTGATACTTGTGTAAAGATTTAAAGGCAAATTTCGCAAATGGTCTCTAACCTTTGCACCTTACAGCAAATAGGTGCTCATTCCTTTTTTCCAAAGCTATGGGTCTCTAACTTTTCTTAAGTCCATACATAAGGTCTCGATTCTTTTTTTATTTATTTCAACACTATGAGTATGCAACTATTTACAAATTCGCATATAAGGCCCCATAGCTGACCATTATACCCATATTGTTTTAGTGATTTAATATTAATGTTGCTTGGGCATGTTAATATATCTACAAGCGGTATCTATATTATCTTAAATCAAGAGTAATCTAATAGCGGTTTTCCGCCTAAATCACTCATGTCATCATGACATCAGCTTTTCCCCTCCTTTCCCTAAAGCGTGTTTTTGTAAGCCTAATTTCTTTGACATTTTCACTTTGAAGACATTCTCAATCGGGAACACACTTTGAACTTTTGAAGACATTTTTTCTTCCCCTTTACATTGAAAACCGAATTTGCGATTGCTGCTGGAACACTCAAGTAGACCCGTCGCCGGTGGGCAGACAATAAATGATACGGCGGCGCCTCTGTGTGACAACAGATGATCCAGCAGTGGCTGAGCCGGGAGCAACCGGATTTGTTTGCTTTTCCGTTCGTCGTCGCCGCCCCTTCTCCTTTTTGCTTCTTCCTCCACCACCATCGCCGCTGGGGAGACAGAAGTTGTCCGACAGAGACACGCCGGTAGCTTGAAGGATATGCATCTACGCACACGCCCCTTCGAAGGTGAGATCCTAATCTTCGTCATCTTTTCCTTTATTTCACGAGCTCAGTTTCAATTTTTTTCATTTTCTGTAACTTCTTAATTCTTCCATCCGTGTTTGTTGTGACTGAGGATGCAAATTTGTAGAGCAGGGTTTCAAATTTGAATCTGGGGTGCAAATTTGTTGAGTAGGGTGTCAAATTTGAATCTGGGGTGCAAATTTGTTGAGTAGGGTGTCAAATTCTGTCATTGTATTGGAGTTGAGAAAGATGGCTATACTATGATTCATGATAGTGAGCCCATTCGACTAGATAAGTTTAATTCATCTTCATAGTCTGGAATTGGAAAGATATAAAGCTGTCAATGAAAATCCTTACATTGTTTTTGGTTTGTTTTGCACCAGAGCGGGGGTATTAATCATTCTGGTATTTGGACTCAAGAAATAAACTCATAAAGGTATTTAGAAACCCAAACTCCATTTTTATAACTATTTATCCTATCATTTCTGTTACCTTTTGAAACCATTAACAAAAGTTATACAAGATGACGCTTAAGTTGAGGAGAATTTCCAGGTTATTTGTCATAAACAAGATACTTATTTTATCTTATCTTGATATTTTTTATTAGTGCAATTTTCATGCTTCTGTTTGGGCAAATTTTGACTTCATGTGCAGAGGAGGAGCCAGAATTTTGATCCAATGGGTGTGGATTTTTGTAGAAATTTTTTGATTTTTATTATTCTTTAACAAGTAATTCCATCACTATGATATGACACTTCGAGAGCTTATACCCGAATAGTTTTATACTAATATATTGATTTCCACACTTTATGAACTTACACATGAATAGTTTTATAAATACTACTTTCAAAGTTGAATATACTAAATCAGATTGTACAGAAACAATTTCACACAAATTATTATATTTTACATATCAACTATTCGTTAATAATTTTTTTCAGCCTGTTTTTCCCCGTATGCGTTCTTTTCCCCGGGAAAAATTAAGTTTTTTAAATTTTATCATACAATGTGTCCACACCACTTGGTCAGTACGTGTGTGGATATATACAAATTGTTTGATGTCATTTTGTGTCATTTTCTAGAGTTTAATTTCAAGAAAATAAAAATACCGACTAGAAAGATGCTCTGAAATGTGTCAGGAGAGATAACAGAGGATACATTTCTTTTGTTTCTTTTCATCCTCCTTTATTGTAGTTTTGGGCTTTCTTTGTAGCAAAAAATTGAAGCTTAATAGTTACAAAAGATCTGCGCCTTTTTATAAGCAAATAGTAGGACATTGTTGAATAGTCTCTTTTCTCATTTTCTTCTTCATGTGATCTATTAAAGCCTTCAATTTCATTTGATTTTTTTAATTCTTTTTTTTTTTTTTTAATACTTGGGTGTACTCGGGATTAAAACTCTAGGGTGGTTGAACCATGCCACTGAAAATATCTTGGTTCTTCATATGGAAGTTATAGTTTCTTTAAACAAGGGAAGGGGATCTGCTGTAGCCGGGTGCAGTAGTTATACCTAATTCCTGCACGAGTTTATTAACCAGGCATCTATTTCACAAGAAGAAAATAAAGAACTTTTATATATTATCAAGAGGCTCTTCTGATAAGCATCATATGATAGGCTGAGCACTCTTCTATCTTAAGTTTGATTACTTAAGAATTTTGTGGACACGGCAAATTATGTTGTTTAGAAATTATAGGAATATAGATTGTTGGGGTCGTAAAATTTTAATTTTTTTATTTAATTCAGGTGCAGTGAGGGGCAAATGGAGAAGTATGAGATCCACTTGCTGGATTTGTTCCATGTGTTCTAATTTGTGTATAGTTCTAGGAAGTCACTTACGGCATATTGCTGTCAGGTGAAGGATAAGAGTTGTAATCTGTTTTCCTCATTTAGCAAATTGATTGTTCGACTTCCGGGGCGAGACTCATATGATAATGTAATTCCTAGTTTGTCATATTTATTCTACCATGATTGAACACTTTGTAATTCTCAATCAATAGCGATTTTATTATCTGTAAATAGTTTAGAACGATGTGCTTAAAATTGCTCTAAACTTTATAGATGAGTGCTTCTGTTCATGTACCTAAACAGTTTAATGTTTTCTAGATTTTAGGCATTATTTTATGTGCGTAAGTCTATGAATAGGTATGGTATTGGTTTTTTTTATTATATGTTGTTCACCGTAATTACTTGCTATACTCTTTGAAAATTATCAATGCAATATAAGTTTCTGTCAAATTTTGTTTACTCTCTCCCTTTCTCTATCGATTATCATCATTAATTAGAGTTCCACTACTTAATTGGTTTGAATTACTCTTGTTATATTAATTCGCATGAGTTAATAATTTGATAGGGTTGGTGCTTTGTATTTTGAAATTATTATCATTTACTTTATGGCATTGTTTTAAGAGTTTCAATATATCCTTGATCTCTGGATAATTTATTTTCATATACTACCGGACTAATTGAACATGTAATTTAGTGATTGTGTTGTTAATTTAATTTCCTTTTATTCTTTCTTCAGTTGTACTATCGAAATGTGGAAATCTTCATTTGATGTATGTGTTTTATTTGATGACTTTCGTGAAATATGTGCTAAACTATTAGGCTATATTTATTATAATAAAATTTGAAGTTTTGTTTTATGATGCGAGAAAATATATAACGCGATTATATAGAATAAATATATTTGTTTTGCAAGAGAATATAACTTTTCTCATATCTCACGTACAAAGTATTTCATGCTAACAAGTTCTACGTTTCCTAAGTGATTATAAGGAGCATGTATAAAAGTTTATATTCGATGCATACGATGAGTTAATAATAATTTGTATTCATATTAATATTTGTGTAATATGTTAACATTGTCTTATTTATTGTTATTGTTGTCCTTACAAATATCTTCTTTCTGTTTATTATTCATTGGGTACACTTCAGTGTAATTACTATGTCTGTTGATTCAGTTAAATCGATATTTGTATTTAGTTATAATGTTATATTTAATTAACCTATTGTTGTATTCTACCCGTGCAACGCACGGTTGAGGATACTAGTACTTATAAACAGTGATGCCTCAAAATTTTTTTGTGAGGTTATATTGACGCTAAAATTTTTACCAACCACGCCACATTTTATTTATTTTAAATGCGCCTTTAACACTTCTTTTAATAAATGTTAATAATAACGTTCCATTTTATTTTATTAATTAATTAAATTGAATTAAAACTATGGTGATAGATATTGATCAATAATGAAGGTGCATGAAATAGTAATTTAGTTGCCTCTATTTATTTTAAATGATTAAATAATCAAATAAATTGGTGCATGCCAACATTTCATTCGATATATGTTCCATCTCCACTTTCCGCAGATCTTAGCAATTAGAGAAAACAGGCAAAATTGTTGAAGCTTCAAAAAGATGAAAAAACAGAGTTCCATATACAGAATCTGCTTAGAAAAGAGTGCAGAGGAAGAGAAGATCAGTGCTTGATTATATACTGGACTTGTTTAAAAATGGTACCATCAAAGTCTTACAGAGATTAATCCATAAACTTATATATTAATAACAATTAATATCTGTTGATATGAAATAACGCACAAAATACTGCATTTGCCGACTTCAACCCATGTCGATTTGCCCAATTTTGACGTTGGTTCATGGCAACCAACCAGGCATGAAATTATTTACACTGGGCCCCGCTGCTGCCATTGGATCCGCCTGGAACCTGTATTAATTAATTCAAATATAAGTATCAATCCCGATCAATTGTATTAATTAATTAATTAATTAATTAATTCAGTGACTGAACTTATTAATTGTTAGATTGACCAACTTCATAGGATGAAACCAGGTTTCCTGTAACAGAATACTCAATTATACATATATGGTAGTTTTGATAGTAGTTAAAAATCTTCTTGTGGTGTTGGGTTGCGAAATATTAACTAGAGTAGATAAAGATTTGAAATATGTGCAGTTTTCAAGTTTTCCGAGACACAAAAAATGATGGTTTCCTGTCACCATTTAATTTCACACAATGTGCTCATAAATTTTATTAGTGTTTCGACATCTGACTAATGAAAAAATCACAGTATTAAGACGAAAAGTGAGTGATAGCTAAGTTACCCAATTTGTAGGGTGGGCTGGCAGTCCAAAGGATGAAAGAAACCATCAGGCTGAGGTTGAGTTGGTTCGCGATCATAGCCAACATCTTGAGCGTCTTGATCCCACTGCAAACTTATGTGGTTTCCTTCCATCAACTGCAAATATATATATATATTACTCATACCATCTCTTGTTACAGTTCCAACCGAATTTCGGGCTAACCGGCCATCTCAAGTGTATAATTGTTCAAAACTATAAATGGAGGCGTTTGGGATAAAATTTTGAGTACAAAAGGCAATATTTTAAAAGTAAATATCAAAATTGACTGGTATTTTAATTTATTACTTTTTAGAACCAATGAGATGATGCAGCGTAGTAGTGTTAGCAAAAGAGAAACTCAACAAATTAAACTCACATATATAGCTGCCAGCAGAAATTCTGTGCACATTAAGGCTAAATTTCATATGGATTTCAAAAAAAAAAGGCCAAATTTCATACAGTTCATTCTCGTACATGGCCGGTGAAATTATGAAGGCCTAATGAACTAGACTTTCTCATTCATGATGAGAAATTAAAAGTACAGTTACGTACCCGTTGCTTCAAACTTCTGTTTGCTTCATTCAGTGCCTGCTCCTGTTGATATATATGTATACATATTTAAAGCCAGATGGATATAAAAACTGCGGCATAATTATATATTTGAGACACTCTGAATACCTTTCTTTGAAGATCTGTGAGGGTATCCAACATTGCTTGCGTCTGGAAAATTGGACATAATTATTAAGTAATTAATTATTATCTTAATTGACTTGTTTTTAACTAAAATATGTCGTTGTTTCTTGCATTTTCATGAACTTTATTGTGCGTACCCGAGTTGATCTAATTAGTTTTAGTGACATATCAAGCTGCCTCTCCAACGATTCAAGTTCCTTGCTATTCAACGGACCAAGGTCCTCGCCCAGAAGGTTCCTGCCAATAGTTTGATCATAAAATTAATTGGAGTTTGAAAAGTATATAACCACTCAAACATGCATGCGAGAAATAATTATATGACCTCTGGGAGCGCTGCAGGGCCTCGTAACGTGCCTTAAGCTTCAGATACTCCTGCTGACTACTTAGTTCCTATAACAAGTACAATGGAAATTATAAATTTCTTTAAGCTATACTGCGCGCTTGATTACAATGGAAATAAAACATTTTAACCTGTTTATCTTTTTCTTTTGGGAAAAGATGGATTACGATGGTTTAATTTGCATTTCAGAGATCACCACATAAATTTTTCCAAATCTTGACAGCGTATCCAATGATGGTTTCTCAAGCAGAGCCTCTGTTATAATGGCCAAATACATCAGGCAAAGATTTCCACTGTTGATCCAGACAACTTACACACTCTCTCTACGTGCTAGAGGGAGCACGTTCTGAAAGGTTCCGGAGTCATGTGTTGGCAGAAGTTTTTAGAGTCTTGCAGAATGTGTGCTGAGTGGTTGAGATTCTAGAGAGTTCTAGGGTTGTCCAGAAGACGCCAGAACGGTGTGGAACGTTCTGGAACAGTACGTCCCAGGATATGGTGGAACGTCCTGGAGACAAAAGGGCTGAGAGACGGTAGGCTGGACTAGACGTTTAAAGACGGGTCTAGAACGTTCCGGCTATTCAAGACTCTTGTACATGCTTGTAGATAATTCTAGAGGTTAGATCGTATCCATAGGATCAAAACAATCTCCACCGTCTGTTCTAAGGAGATGAAACTATAAACAGGGCCAAGAAGTCCTTATTTGTGCGTAGAGAGAGGAAGACAAGTAGATACATACAAAAATAGATATATATTTGAACTTTTAGATGCGATAATTTGACATTATAAATTCTCCCAGACAATATTTCAAGTAACTAATTACTCAACGTCAATGTAAGTATATGTAGTACGTAATTAAAGAAGCTGATGTTCAAATGTATAATTCAGAAAACTATATAGAATATTAGCTGCAAGGTAACAAGGGAGTTTAATAGTCTATTGCAATTACAAAGTCAAAATTTAGTAATATTATTATAATGTAGACAATACACTGGTGTGCTCGTGTATACACATACGTGTTGAACAAATTGAAAAAAAAGTACAGACTTTCAGTGGGTCGATAAGAAGGAAGGAAAATTAATTCATTCTTGGAGGAGAGATTATTGGAGATATATCAATCAAAAAGATTCTGTCTGACAATAAAAAGGAAATGTTTCCATTCAAAAATAATTTTATTTAAGTAAACATTGTAAAACTAACACATGTATTCTTAATAGTAAAGTTAGCAAATGCAAAACTTATCTTTATCTTACACTAATTAATAATAAGAGAGGTTTGAGGAAAATTCATACAAACTTGTCATAAGAACAGTAATCGTGCAGTAAATTTTGCAATGGTCAAATTTAATTAATATAGAACTTTGTTTATTAATTAATCAGATATATATTCGCGCGTGTGTATGTATGTAGACTATACTATTGCTTCAAAAAGGTTATAGACTAATGTTTATTTATCCAATATATTAGTATAATGTTCAACTATTCATGTGGGGATCATAAATTGAACATAGAAGAAGAAAAAAAACTGCATTTTGAAAGAAATTTCAAAATCAAATTTAATTTCCTTGAATGCCAGGAAAAATTTTGTTTAAGGAGAAAGAGAATAAATAAGGATAGTTTAATTTTATTAAGATAGTAATAGTAATTATAATTATAATTATAATAATTATCATCATCATCATCATCGTTGTCATTGTTACAAAGATAAATTTGGCAAGGTGAAGCTGTCATTATTACAAGAATATAAGTTTAGTAATGTGAAGCTGACTGATTAATTAGCCATCAAGAATATATATGGTTAGTTTACATTGTTTACCTAAATAGGATTCTTTTTCAACAACAATATTTCCATTTAATTTTACTACCAGAGAAAAAATCATTGATTGATATATTCCCTCCAAAAATCTTTCCTGAGGATGTGTTAATTATTTTCTTTCCTTTCTTATCAACTTTAATTTCTCAAAAAGTTTTTCTGAAAACCCTAAAACATTTTCCCCATCCTATGTTCAGCTTTCAAGGGGCAAAAGAATACCTGGTCTCTTGCTGCTATCAGGTCTGCATCAGTTTCATCAAATCATGTTTTTAACCTTTTCTTTTCTCGCTTATCTTTTGTCAATATTGGTTTTTCCACATTCAAGCTCTTGATTCTGTTTTCCACACTAAAATTATCCCCAGACTGATGAAATATTTTCCCTAGTGGAATATCATGATCGAGTCTGAGGATGATTTTAGTGTAGAATATATTCTTGAATGTTGATACTAATTAATATCAATAACTATCAGTTAGTTTGTGTACTTATTAGATTACTTGTCTGTTTATATTAAATGGTAACCAGAAAGCTTGGTTTTTGACCATCACACATACAGCCATTAAATATGAATCTTGTAGTCAAACTGCTTACGTAGCTATAACTTTTAAAGTACTTAATATTTAGTACAAGCTAGGTGATGGTTTTTATATTTATTTACAGTTATATTAAGAGGCATAACTTTGTTCACACTATCATTACTTTCTTGAATCCACTCTCCCTTATACTGCATGTGCTTGGTTCCAATTTTCACGGTTAAACGAATAGTAAGGCTTGACCCCTTTCTTTTTGTTGATGTTCTGTTCCTAGCTATTACAGTGATTACTATTCAACAAGGGATAATGTTTAGCTTGATTTCAGCAGAGATAATAAGCACAAAAGAAGAATCTTCAAATTCCAACTGTGGCATTCATATTTTTCACGCATGCAAATTCAAAGGGATAGTACGACAACAAAATGGACACTGGGGGGCACAGATTTATGCAAATCACCAAAGAATATGGCTCGGGACATTTGAATCAGAGATAGATGCAGCTACGGCATATGACAGTGCAGCTATTAAACTCCGGGATGGAGATACCCATCGGAATTTTCCATGGACAAGAATAAGTATTCAAGAACCAAAATTTCAGAGCCATTTCAGCACAGAAGCAATTCTGAACATGATAAGGGATGGATCATATCCATTAAAGTTTGCTGAATTTGTGAGAGGTCAAAAGGGTGAAACAGAAATAGGCCTAAATCTGTTGTCTCCACATGGGCACGGGGAATTTTTATGCCGGCTACTTTTCCAGAAGGATGTTGGAAAACTCAACAGGCTTGTAATTCCCAAAAAGTACGCTGTCAAGTATTTCCAACAAGTTCCTGAAAGTAAAGAAAATGCAGGAAGAGAGAGTTGATGAGGTACAGCTTGAGTTTTATGATAGGCACACGAGGCCATGGAAATTCAGGTATTGTTATTGGAAGAGTAGCCAAAGTTATGTATTCACAAGAGGCTGGAATCGGTTTGTGAGGGAAAAACGACTAAGGGCTAATGATATTATAGCCTTCTACATGTATGAGAATCGAGATAGGCATCAAGTTGGGCAGATGTTTTGTGTAATTGATGTGACCAACAAAAGAAATTGCATAATCCCTGCAGAGGTGACAGATCTGCGTCCTGATTTGGGTCGAAATGTAAAGTACGAGTTAATCAAAGAAGATAGAGGAATTTGAGGTCGACCAAATGGAGCTTGTGGGCATAGATTCATCACCTAGCAGCACTAGGGAAAAAAGTTTCAAACTGTTTGGGGTCTCTATTACTCTTTAAATTGATTTCATTGCTTTTTTATCCATTTTCCCCCTTCTTTTTTTAACCTTGTTGCTACCTGCATTGTTGTTTCTTGTTTGAACTCATCATGTATGCTTGCAAGCAATTAGATCCACCCCATTTGGACATTTATAACACTTTATTTTCCACTATACTTTTTTAGCATTCTTTGATGTTTAATCTGAATGAAGGGCTTTACTTTTCTGCAGTAACGAGTTTGGCAGGTGTCAAACAGGCATTGAGAAATTTTAAAGAGTTAATTATGAAAAAATAACTAACTTAACTAATGTATTATTACATACCAGTGCCTCTCTTGAGGATACATTTGGCTCTGGTGCACCATAGTTGCACTTCTGGTACCTCTCCAATGTTCTCAGCATGCTGCATATATAGAAACATAAAACAAATTCATAAGGTAAAATAGGATAGAATATAAAGAAATCAAGAGATATATATATATATATATATATATATATCGTGGATGGGCACGAGACCCCTTTACGAATTACAAATTGAGTTTGCCAGGTGGTGCATTGGATTGCTCTATTCTGACCAGAAAATATTTGGTTCATAATCATGACAATGTCTTTCGGTTCATCGTACCCTCCAAAACATCTGTCAAATCCAGCTGCTCCATTTAACAAAATGCTCTAATTTGTTTCTGTATTCAGGGCTGATGCAGCTTATATATACACACGAATTTTGCAGCTAATGATAAGTATCATAGCTAGTAACTGGACCAAAGACTGCCTTTTACTAAAACAACACTCAAAAATCTCCAAATCCCAAAATTGCTATTCTGATTTGAGCTAATTATCATTAGTTAATGAGAATAATGATTTTGAACCAACATCTTCAGTTCCCCAAATCAAACCCTAATTCTTTTTTTGAAGAAGAAAAGAAAGGGGTAGAATTGTATACACAGAGATCGATGATTGACATAGAGAGAGAGAGAGAGAAATAGAGAAAGTACAGCTTCAAGGCTAATAATCATCATAACTTCAACTTGTTAACAAGTCCTTAGAAAAATTGAAATTCACTCTTAGAGAAGCGAAATTTAAGCTGCCTTATGAATGAAAAGAACTATATATATGGAGCAAATAATCAGTGAAAATGACATTATCTGGTGTGTAAAGAAAACATGACAAAATTAAGGTTTAATCGGAAACCCTAAAAGTTGAAATCTTTGAGATAAAACACAACCAATTCTCTCAATTTGAATCCAAACAAATTAAGCAGATCAAATCCAAAATCAACTCTTTTTAGGATATAGTAACAGCTGAAAAAAGAAAAGAATTTTGAAGAATTGAGGGAAAAATCTTGAACTTTATAAGTTAGATCAACCAAGAAATGAACTATTTGAACACAAGATCTGATCAAAATCAATGGAAAAGCAAGCTTATGATAAAGAAGAAAGGGGCTTCAAGGAAGGGACTTGCAAGCTGCAGAAAACTCAACGTAAATACAGAAATGATCTTCTTTTCCTGATTTCCTCTTGCAGATCTAACAAAACCCACAAGCACAGAGTCCCATAAACTCCAAAACATTCACTAAAACGGCAAAAACTCTTCTAACATTAAAAAAGATAATTTGCTTTTCTCTCTTTACATAAAAAAATATTGAATTTTAGTCTCAAAACACCAAAAATACTATAATATTGAAAGACAAAAACACAGAAACTGGAAAAGAAAGAAGAAACAAGCTCCATGATTATGTATACACGTATTTAGACAATAATATAATATTATATAGATATGTATATATAAATATCAATTATACCTAGAGCTGCTGCAGAATTCATACAGTTTCCCTCTATTGGAGAAGATGATGAGAGCAACTTCAGCATCACACAGCACAGAAAGTTCATAAGCCTTCTTCAATAATCCATTCCTTCTCTTGGCAAAGGTGACTTGCCTGTTGATCTTGTTTTCGATTCTCTTCAATTCTACTCTCCCTCTCCCCATTCTCTCTCTTTCTAACTTCTGTATTAAACAAAATCTCACAGAAATTACACAATTCTATATATCAGTGTTTTCTTGTACCGCTCCCTTCAGATGTACTTATAACGATAGATGCACATTGCCATGGTTGCAGAAAGAATAGTAGTCATGGCATATGACAGCATCCCATGAGGCTTTTTTCCCCCTTTTTTCTTTTTTTTTTTTCTTTTTTCAAGTCTTATAGAAAAATGGATACTAATTAACCTTAATTCCTATTGAAGCATGTTTTAGTTAGAAAAAAATTGTCTAATTAACTAGCTAGAGATCTTTGAGCTTGTGGGACATTTGAAGTTAGACATAAAGTTCGAAAAGTGGACAAAAGGGGACGAGATGAACGCGTTCGTGGAAAGACTAATGTCTCAAGAAATAGACTGAAGAAAATGTGAAAGAGGTAAAAGGCAATGGTAAAAGAGTTGATTAGGAAAACCGGACGATTTGGTATGTATTAAGTTTTTAACCATATTTCCAAACTTCTGAATGTTATTAGTCCTGATAAATATCAAATCAAGTTTCACACACAATGTGAAGAAGACTATAGCGGGTAAAAAGATTGGATAAAAAACTAATTATAGACCGAAGGGTAACATCAGGGTCAAGTGCCACGTGTCAACAAATGAAGTAGTAGTGTTTTCGCAGGATACTCAAGTGGCCAATGGCCAAAATCTCAAAGAAGCTCAACTGTGTTTTGGCCAAAGTGCCCACAAAAAACTTCTGTCAATAATGGAGGTTGGGGTGGAAGAGGGACCACTTTACCATTTATTATCCTTTTTGGAGTTTATAGAAGAAGAAAAAGTAATGGATGACATCTTTTACGCTCCTCCAATCTTTATCGTTGATGTTATAACTATATTCTTAGCTTTTTAGTATCCATATCTCTTTATCCTTCGAAGGTTTTGCGTTACACAAGTCATAACCCTTGCTTAGTATTAGATGGAAAGTGGCCATAAAATACATACACACATGATGCTATAATGGGGTGAATTTTTTTTCTTTCTTTTTTTTTTTTTTTTTAAAGGAGTAAGAGCAGTCATTGTTTAGAATTTCTGTAACAAAAAAAAAAAAACATTGTAGGGTCCATTAGACATTACTTTGTGTATGAAATCCAACGTTTAGATGAACATTTCCATGGTGTAAGGATACATTATTGTGCATAGGATTTAAATGGTCGGGGTCATGGGTATTATTATATAAGTAGAATGTGAATAATATACGATTAAAATACTTGAAAAAATTGAGGACTCGTATAGAAATTTACAGAAGAAATTGTTTTAAATTAACTTTTATAATAATAATAATAGTATTAATAATAACAATAATCAATGCACTCGAAAGAGAATCTAATGGAAGTACTTATTTTAAAGACTAACGAAAAGAGGGCAAAGGGAAAGCTAATAATAAGGTTGTTTTATAAATAAATTGTGCAAAAATGCACTTGGTGGAATATAAACCAACAGGCACACATTATTAGCAACTCTGGTGCATGTTGCTCAATTATTTACGATTTTACATCACGTAACAGTTAGAGATGTATATGTAACATGTTTGAAATAGTAATCTCGATGATGAACAATACAAGCAAAATCTTCTTACCATATGCAAATCTTCTCTAATAATTTACATGAAGGCCACTATATTAATTCGATAAAATCTTCTGACAAGAAAAAAAAAAAAAAAGAAAAGCTAAGGGTAATTAATTAAATGTGGTTCTGATCGAATCTGTTTTAACTTTATCAAGTAACTAATGGCTTAGTTCAACTTAAACTTTGCATAAGTATACTTGAAAAAATAATTCTGGAGACGGAAATTATAATAATTTCTTGGCTAAAAAAGGTTGAGCAAATTATCAAACGATATACCCTAAATAAACCAATAATCGGGGAGGATATTGTTTCTTGTGTGCCCGTTTTGGTCCACTAAGGGGCATATATAGTATATATTTTCAGATACAAATTATTATGGAAGCATTTAAGTTTGGAATTACCAATATCTCTTGACTATAAAAGGGAAGATCAAAACTAAACTAAAGTGGTTAACGAAAGAAAGTGTTATCTGGCAGTGTGGTGCGTAACCTGGTTTCCTAGAAGTCATACATATACGTACTAAGAAAGAAATTAGGGTATATATGCCTTTTCTTTTCCTCCTTTTTTTTTTTTTTGATTAAGGGTATGCTTGAATTTGAATTGTTTATTAAATTAATTAACTTTCCTCTTTTTAGCCTTTTTTTTTTTTTCAAAAATGAGTTTTTGATAGAATATCTAGTGCAGTGGAGAACTAGGAAAGAAATTATACAAAAACATGAAAAATAAATTTTTTATAGGAGCGATGTAACATTTTTTATCAACATTGTAGACCAATCACTAGTCTAATTAGCATATTTATATTATAAATGTACAGATATTTATAAATATCAAAAATTTTCGGCACCCATGGAGTCCCACTGCATGCATGCACACCAGTAAAAAAATTTTAATTTTGCATGACGTGCATCTATGCGTCCATAAAATAGGATGCCGAAAAACCCGCTTTATAAATATATAAAAACATTCAATTATTCAATATATCAAATAAAGAAGTGCCCATTAATTTGGAAACTAATCTTCATTCTAGATTAAAAATAACATTATTCCTTTTATAAATATATATATATGTGTGTGTGTGTGTGTGTGTTAGGTATTAAATTTGATTTGTTAACAATTTTTTTACTTGATAAGAATCAAAAAAACAAGCCCTTGGTAAACAGAAACAATTTTGTTTAAAATTACTATTAATGGACATTATATCTGTGTAAAATTATTCATTCATACATCAATGGTGATAAAATGTGTACCAGTTCTCTTTAGAACATAGGATTTTTTAAGTTGATATTTAATTTAAGAATTTGCAGAAAATTTGTGATTTTTGTTACTATTTACGTCAAAACTATTAGTATTATTATGTGCACAATAAATGCGTAGTTTTACAATTGCTTACGCATCATGTTTGTTACTTTATTACTTGTTATTAGTAAATTGAATTTTAAATGATTTCTAAGCTCAAGATGTTAAATTAAAGAATTAGAGTGCGTGACATTGGCAACTATAATTGAATCTAATATAACTTTAGAAAATTAATAGCTTTTTGAATAGACACGTGTCAACTACACTTCATTTTATTTTGATAAGTCAATTGAATGTCAGTTAGAATAGTTTAATTTGAAGCGATCTAAAGATCTTCATCTACAACTATGAATTTAATTACGTCGTAAAATGTTTTAAGGAAGCTTCATAAGGTTAAAAAATGCACTGTATAATTGATTAAAAAAACTTGGGACCAAGAAAAAAATATTGATGGTGATGAAAGGGTGTAAGGCGCAAGGTACAGATCGCGTCAGATTTGTAACCTTAAAATAGCAGACACATTGGGCCTAACCTTTAAAACCACGTGGGCCTTATTCCATTTTAGGAAAGCTCAATTCAAGGTAGGTCACATCTATGGGTCATTTACCCTTAAAGACTAAGGGGCATTCATTTGAAACTACCCCAACCCCAACAAAAGTCTTGTCAATCAGTGCCCTCAATTGTCTTGCCCAAATGTCACCCACTCTTTTGTCTGATTAATCATACCTTGGGTTTTCAGAAATCCCATAATTAATAAATAATACTCTTTTTAATTTCACGTGAGTGGCATTTGATGATATGATATTATCCGTTGACGTTTAGACTAGCTTTTCTTTTAAAGCTCGCAATCAAGACTGAGTTTTGAGTGGATTATGAAGTGACTTAAGAGCATGTTTAAGATTGGAGAAAAAGGTAAGAGAAAAAATCAGAGAGGAAAAATTATTTCCAAATAATGTGTAGAGAAAAAGATTAGGGTTGAGGGGGGGGATATGTGCATAGGTATTTGGGTTTTTTATCCTTCACGTATGAAAATATGGCATCAGTTTTCACATTTTTTAGTTTCTTATTTCCTACTTAACAGTATATTTTATAGAAAAATATAAATTGGATACTTGTCGACATTTGATTGGTTTAGATATACATTTGAGGGCCAAGAGAAGGAGGAGAAATTAGAAAATTGTGTCCTTCGTTTAGCCATTTCTACCCAAAAATATATCTTAGACCCTCTATTATATGATACATTATTTGAATTTAAGGGCGCTCGCACACTTAATCATGCTATAAGAAGAACAAATAGTGCGTTTAGTTGGTCAATGAATAATTAAAAATGGCTGCAGGGCCTCACAATTCACATGTTCTTGAGTAAGAGCATGGAGTTATGTTGGGATTAAGAACATGTTTAGCCAAGACTAGGAAAAATTATGGTTTGCTTCAGGGAGTTGTTTACCGAACGTGTTTAAGCGTTTTTAGAAATTAATTAAGCTGAAAAATTTTGTTAAGACTCAAATTCCATAAATTTGAAATGACCACCGTAACAGGATGCGCCTGAAGAGTCGGGTCTTTCTCAAGGCTATGTATCATTATTAGTTCATTCATAATAATAATATATAAGAATTCAATATAGAACGAGGTGAGATATTTTTTGTTTTTTTTTTTTAAATAGTTGTATATTTGAAGTTACAAAATTTACTTTCCTTGAAAAAAAAGTTGTTATAAAATTGAATGAAGTCTATTTTTTTTTAAAAGTACATTTACAAATCTGCATCATAGCAGCACAAATACGAATAGATATTTATCCTATTGAAACACAGCGCCAAGAAAATCAACAATACAAACTCACATATATAGTGGGAATACACACTATATAATAAAATGTGAAAAATACCCCATGTAGGGGAATTAAACCAAAGACTTCTAGGTCACAGTACCTCAACCTAACCCCCTAACCAAATAGGTTAGGCCTTATTGACAATCGAATTAAATCTATTAAAATCCAACAAATGCGATAAAGTAACAAGTAGTCGAGGACATCATGCGTGTATATTTCTAAGACATGAATAATCGACGGATTTTGAATAGTTGGTGTGGATTTAACTCTTCATTTATACGTAATTAGTCATTCATTTGGTAGTCAGGAGTTGATTAATTTCAATAGGATTAGGGATCCACCACCCATAATTTCTTGAAATAATCCGGAAGGTACGCATTTAAGGTTACTTTCATAAACTCGGGTGGTCCTAATACTAATAAATAAATTAAACACTAAATAATAATAAGGAATATTATTGAATTGTCATTAACAATTCATTGCTACCAAACTGAGCTGGTATGAAAGGAACGTGAGGTCGATGCCCTGTTTAGCAAAATTTAAAGAGTTGGACCTACCCAATTTTAATGTAACTCATTTTTCGTTACTTCAATTTCCCTCTATTATTTGCAGTTTCCAGTGTAATTGAAAATAATGATCAGTGCAAAATACTGTATCGCGAATTAACAGTTCTAGTTGAAAAATTGTTCTTAAACCCGGATTCAATTTGATTGATTTCGACCCGATCTAATCCAATCAAAAAAAAAAAAAAAGTGGAAATTAGCCAATAGACACCTATTGACCATTGTAATTAGAAAAATATTTGTTTTAATTTTTAAATGACAAATTACAAATGTTGGGTCATTTTATTTAGAAGAATACGGTTAGTGTAATAAATTACAATGGATAGTGTAATAAGTATTTTTATAATTTATTTTCAATAACTACTCTCAAAATTAAAATAGTTATAATTGAGAGTATTTTTCCAATTTATTATAAATATAACAATTTACATGTAATCCCAATAAAAAAATGGCCCGGAAATGTTCCCGCGCCGAAGAAGCATCAAGCGGCCAGTTGCAGTAAGAGGCCCGTCCAATTCTCTTACTGGTCTGGTCAGTCGTTGGTGGCAGGCCCGTTGTCAACTTTGGGTGGATTATATAACTAGAGATTGGGTTCCTCCGATTATTATTATTAATTTAGTAAGGGAGGGGTTAAGTGATTTCTACCACACACACACTTTCGCCCATTCTTTTTTCATCCTCCAGTTTGCAAAATAGAAATAAAACCAGCGTCAAGAAAAAAAATATGAAGGAAGAAATGGTTGAAGTTCAAGCCTAAAGTAATTTTTGAATCAAAGTAGCTTATAAGAAGAGACAAGGCACAGCCATGCTTGTTTAGCCTCTTTAGATTAATACACCCCAACCCCTCTTCTTCTTCTGTCCTCCCCCCCCCCCCCTACGAGGGATA